>VXBR01000476.1:1697679-1711712 GCA_013400215.1 Cisticola juncidis | reverse complement strand
AAAAAAAAAAAAAAAAAAACCACACCCAAACGTTGACAACATAAAAAAAGTCCTGACCCCTCAAGCTGCTAAACAATAAAATCACACATTTCAAAGCCCTTCCCACCCAGTCATTTCAATCCCTAAATGATGTTTATTGTCACCAGCTCAACCAACTCAGGTAGTCTCTGAAAATCCAGTTTGTGGGAGTTGGCCAAGCTGAAGCAACTATAAACCTAAGGCCATGGGACATCCCTTTGTAGCTGTGGTGAGTAGTAAAGTTTCATGGGAGTTTGAGTGTCAGTGAAGTTGTTCCATATAAGGTTATGTTTTTGTGATTGGTCAGTTATGCTGTACAAATACAGTTATGTTCCGAGTTCAAGTTTCTGACTGGACCCTTACCCTCAGACCTAGCCTGTATATTTTCATGCTTTCCTCAGTTCCAGGTCTTCAGTTGGTTACCCAAATGAACCCATGGAGTTCTGCTGGGTACTGTGCACGGTTTTGTGGCACCATCCCTCTTTTCTTTTATCCATTATTAAAGTGTTCTTTTTCTAGTGCCAACCATCACTCCCTCTCCTAGTTACAGCTAGTTCCTAGCTGGAACTTGGCTGCTCCACAGCCTCTCACTGTCTGCATGGGTTCTAGACTCTGATAACTCCATGGATGGTGTGCAAGGAAAACCAGTACATGGATGGATGCATGCATGCATGCACACACAAAGTGCCTGCAACTTCTCTGGTTGCTCAAGCAGAGCAGGCCACCTGCAGGTACTCCTCTGATCAATGGTGCCCCATGCCCTGCAGTTTGAATATTGCTTGTCCCAGGTGCACCTGTCACACCTAATAACATTTATTTGTATTGTTATCCGAGTATTCAGAGCCTGGAACGTGTCAAACCCTGCTGGTTTTAAGTAAACAAATGTCAGGGTAGCATAGCTTTTATAATCTCCTTAAAACACATTATTTTTGTATCTCAAACAGGATCTCACAGTTTTAGCTCCCACAATAAATCATCCTATACACATAACACCTGCTACTCCAACAAAAGAGTACATTAAAAGGCTTAATTGATTAGAAAGAAAATAAGTTTTTCTAAGGGCCACCTGGAAACACAAATGCAGGGTATATGTTTTCTGTGTACCAGGAATTATACTGTCAGTCACATTTAAATAAGATATACATTCTGTACTATTCTTCCTGATATGTTGGAATAAAGAATAAACAGCCCCAAGGGTGCACAATATTTTCATATTTCAATGTGCAGTGAGAAGAATATCCTTTCAATGCTACTTATCCAGAAGAAAAGCAGTCGTTTTTTCAACTAGCCATTATTCAGCACCAAACCAAACCTATATAAAAGGTGCCTTTATGAAGGGATATTTTTTCATATTATTATTATTATTATTATGTTCCCATCAACACGTGAGTTATGAAAAGAACCTTTACTCTGGAAGTCTAGTTTTGTAAGCAAACTGGTAACAGTGCAGGTGGTCTAAAGTTAAATTGGAGCTCTAATCTTCAGCTTACTTTTCAAGTGTGAGACAGCCTTGACTATGCAGCTCAGGAATATTCCCTGCCTGAGCACTGACAGACAGGAGCAGTGCAGAGCTGAAGAAAGGCCATGAAAATGCAATATCCTGTACAGCTGAGCTCCCACTGAAGCACGCAGGACATCACAAACCCGGTGATTCAAATGAACTATCACGCAGCTTTCAGCAAATGGAATTTACCTTGAGGTTTGGGTTTGGTAAGCTTCCCACAGGGCTTTGAGATTGTGACAGTCTTCTGGCAGTCAGCGTTGTGAAGGGCTCTCTTTAGGTTCCCGGTCCGAGTCTTCAAGGCCGTGTTCAAGTCACATTCTCCCCAGGCCTGGAACTGGTATTTGCACTCCGCTGCAGCAAGGAAAAAAAAAGGCAGAATTTAAAACACAATGACTGAGTGCAAAACCAAAAATGTTGTGAGTCTAATAGGATATCACAGGCAGTTGGTGCTTACAGACAAAAAGATGTGCAACTGAAGAAAAGAATCCCAAGAAAACTTTTTAAAGATTTTTTGCAGTGGTAATTGCAGTTTCCCCCTGCTCCCAGCTTTAAAATTTAATCCTCTTGCTTTTGCATGGATATTTCTTTTTTTGGCATATAAAGGAAATACATTCAGTTATGAATATGAACAGAAAAAAAAATAAAACAGTTTGAAATGTCATTTACATTCTATATGGCTGTTTCTCCATTTGTGCAATGCCAGAGGTTAACAAATAAAGCTTTAACTTGTTTCTAGAAGATTTGTGTACCCATAAACTTCTCAAGTCTGAAACTGCAGCACTGATTGTGTTGATAAGGTCACAACAACTTCAAAATGATGCAAGTTGTTTATTAGAAAAGAAGCCAGGCTTGCAAGAGTAACCAAATTTGAGTTTTGGAGAGACATCTTGACCAGGACAGATCTGACATATCTTCCCAAACTGTTACATGCAAACCTTCTGAACTGAATGATGAAAATGAAGTACACTGGCCTTCACTCCCTCCTTCCACTGCACACAGGGGTAGCCAGTCCCCACCCTCCACATCACACCTTGCAAAGCCTGTGACAGCCATTGCAGAGGTTCACAGCTGTGAACTGGCACTGCTGCCCTAAACAGGGCTGAACACCACAGAGAGCAGATTTCAGCAAGCAGGGAGGCAGAGTTTGGAATAAGTAGGTTACAGGGACTCTCTGCAGAGGAGCTCTGGGGAAGCTGCCCTCTGACTCCCTGCACGTTCCACCTCCAATGAACCTGAAATACAGGACTAATGCCTTCACCAAGACATCTGCACAACTAAGCAGAAAATACAGCCTTCCTGCCCCATACTCAAATTAAAAACCAAAGTAAATCCCTTAAGAAAGCGATGCTGACCTCCAAATTGCTTCTTCCAGTTGCAGGGAATCTTACACTTCTGCGTCTTGGTGGTTTGTTTGCACTCAGCTCCGGTGCGAGTGCCCTCACGCGTGCCCAGGCCGCAGTCTCCACTGGTGGGCACACAGACACTCCACTGCCATTCCCCACAGTCAGACTTCTTTGCTTTTTTCTCTGCAGGAAGACAAAGAACCAAGCAAGAGAAGTGGTCAGTATCCAGAGCCTACAGAGAAGTTGCCTAAACTTAACCAAAGTCACAGCAACTGGAAGGGTGAGTAAGGAAGACATTTGTAACACAATTGCCTTAAAAGCAAAAGGTCTGACATCCTCTTCATGTCTCTTTAATTTTGCAGAGACAGGTCAGCACCTTTGAGTCCAAAGCAGGATGATCATTCAAACTCAGTCCCACTGCTGTGTTTACTAGTCCATTCTTAAGTGGATTCTCATCTTCAGAAATCCAAAAACCCACAGGGATCACTGACCAAAACATGCAGGAGGGCTCTCATTCAGAAAGGACACTCCTCTGTCTCCAGTAGCTGGTGGTATGCAAATATCCTCAGTTCCAGATGAAGCACTATACACTAAACAATGAGAAATGTATGTGCTGACATTGTGTATCAGAGGATTTGAGCACCTCCAGGAAGCAGCTGTGGGATGTAAACTTTTGATTGCTATACCATGTCACATTTTTAAGCAGAATATGAACAAAACTTCAAAGGCAAAGGAGCTACATGGAGAAGTGTATTCAAAGTGTTGTTAATTGAGGTGGGTTTGTTGCTAAGGGAAAAAGCATGGATCATGATTTTATTTAGATCCTTAAATCCAAGTCTTATGACAAAAGACAGCAATATTATCAAACTCAAGGATTCACAAAAATAACTACTTGGGCTGCTAAACCATCACACGTAACTGTAAATAAATTTATATTAAATTATTTTTCTTCTAGGCCCCGTATATTTATGCTAGCGTTTTCTCATATTTCCACAAAGCCAAAATGGTTTAAAAGTTCCTTTTCTTTTACTGGGAACATTAATTCTGACAGACTCACAGTTCATACTATCTGGTATATATAGGCTGCCTGAAAATAATAAGACCTTAAGAAAAACAGCAAAAAATACGTTCTTTAAAAAATGTCAAAACTGAGTTTGACCAATATGAATTTTCCACCCTGGGTCAGCTTCTCCTGTAATGAGGTCTGAGTTCATCACTGACAGAAAGCAAGTACTGCTGGATGTCTGGCTGTCTGTGCACCAGTGAGTTAGTACAATTCTTTGTCAGAGGATTTCCACATCACACAGCATCACTGTAGCACTGTCATATATAACACTGAACAAGGGACATAACTGCTCTTTCATCCGTCCTGTTTGGTTCCCCCTAAGTCAAGCATGAATCTATTCACAGAGCAGATTTTAAACTGCTTTGCAATATCCACTGAGTGATGAACCAAGGACTTCAGTCTCTAGGGCTGTCAAGCTGCCACTGGACATGGAAACCCCTTTCTCTTTCCTTATTTAACACAGAACAACATGTCACTGCCAAAAATCCTACCCTGATGTCAAAAGGTTAACAAATGACCTGATTTGATAACAAAACCATTTGACATTCTCACACACATGCAATCTATTGGGGATTTCCTCTGAATTAGACTGGGCCTTACCTGGTTTCTCTTTCTTGCCAGCCTCAGTGGTACTCACGGCTGCCAGCAGGAAAACGAGCGCCAGGAGCGCAGCCGTGAACATTCGACGTTGCTGTTGTTGCTGTTGCATTCTGCAGATCAGGGACAGAGAGGAAAAAAAATGGTTAGTAAGACTGTGAAAAGTGGGACTCCAACTAAAGCATTTTTGGGAAGCTCTGCTTCAGGACCACAAGACACAAGCAGGTCAAACCTAATTAGCTATTGCCAGAATGGGCAATTATCTCCACTCCAGAGAGAATACAGAGATTTTAAGCTTTTTTCCAGCCTGTGTACCAAATCTCTGATCTACATCACTGATGTTACTGAAGGATTTTTGCTGTGGGAAGTTCTGTAACTATTGCTTGTCTTCTAGAAACCTGCTGGAGAATCAAGGATCCTGACAGGTCTGGAACTGCCCTCTTCTTTTCTGACCTCTGGCCGTGTAAAAATAAGCAAAGCATACACTTCATATTTCAGTTTACCAATTCATATGAACTAGGGAATACTCTACTCTCCACCTTGCAAGGGTTGAAGTTCTAATTAGGCTTAATTGACATCTGAAAAGAGCTTCTTTCACAAAAACTTTTACAGGTGAAATGTGATGCATTATCTTAATTGTCATTGGCATGTTGCTACGTACTTCTTCCTTCCCCTCCAATTAGTGTCTCTTCATAATATAAATTAAGCTAATTGTTTGAAATGCAAAGTAGGCACAGAGATAGGACTTGCACACTGCTGGAGGCTACCCACAGCATGCTAATGAACCCAAAATCTGGATTTGGGAAGCAAATATTCAAATACAAACAAGTATTTAATACATTTGCTTGGGATTGAAGCACCACTCGCTAACCAGTCACCAAAAGTCATTCTGAGCTTTCCCTTTCCTGTTTCTGTAATTTGCATTGTCTCATCTTGGCACTGTTTATTGGAACACAGTGTCTTCAATACATAGAAAAATCAGCAACCTCCCCGTTTTCCAAAGGCACCTCTCCAGTAGGCAGCCAGGTACCAAGACAGTGGACTGGATATTACTTGGGTGAAAGGAAAGTTTCTCCAATTTTTTTTTGTTTGTTTTTATTTCTTTTTCTTCAAACCAGGACCCATGACATTCATGTAACACCAGCCTTCAGAAGAGATGTAATAGTGCCACTAAGATGGTCTTTAAAACTCAGCCAGACTGATATTTACAGAGAGTTTAATGGCAGCCTGATCTCATTTGCTGAGCACAGCAGCCAGGGAGGAGAAATATTTCTCAACATGAACAAAGAACAAAATGTATTTGAAATTTAATTTGGCACTCCTCAGTATTCTCTGCTGGCAACCTCTTGCTCAAATGCAACATAATTATAACTGACATGGAAAACAGGAGAGGAATCCCAAACATGGAGACTTTTGAGTATCTGGCTTTAATATCATCCTAGAAGTCAGATGAGACAACTTAATAGGTGTGTTGAAATAAAGTTTGTTTGAAGACTGCAAGAGGCCTGGCATTCAAATGTCTGAACGAGCTGTTATTAGCACCAGTTTCATTTACTTCAAAAGAATGTATCATTTCCCATGAAAAAGAAGAAAGGACCACCATTGTTTCCAGCAAAATCAAACAGAACCCAGAGTAGAGCGCGTGAGTTGCCAGAGAGCTTGGGTTTGTTTCTCCCTTTCTTCTCCTATGTTTTCACTCAGAGCCTCTCATGTTTCACAGAAAATTAATAAAATGTAAAAATAGATAAATAAATACATTAAATAGACAATTAAAAACTAAATATGAAACCTGCCTTTTAGCTCAGCTTACTCAAATTGCTTTTCCATAATCAAAGGAGCACCTCCTTTGGCTGAGAGAATTGTTTGTGCAGCCTGAAAAGAGAAGCGTTGGGGTGACCCAACTGCAACCTTCCAGTACCTGAAGGGAGCTCCCAAGAAAGATGAAGAGAGACTACTTTTTGCAAGAGCATGTTGTGACAAAACAAAGAGGAATTATTCAAATTGAGAGTAGGGTTAGATTAGAAATTAGGAAAAAATTCTTTACTGTGGACCATGGTGAGGGACTGGTACAGGTTATCCAAGGAAGTTGTGGAAGCCTCATCCCAGGAAGCATTCAAGGCTAGGTTGGGTAGAGTGCTGAGCAACTGGTCTAGTAAAAAGTGTCCCTGCCCATGGCAGGGGGTTGGAATTAAATGATCCTTAAAGTCCCTTCCAGTACAAACCATTCTATGACTCAAACAGTTACTATACTGTTTAAAAAATCAAACTCCACCCTCAGTGTCTTGTCCCTTTCCTTTGGGGGAGCTTCCCCACCAGTAACACTGCACACCCCCTAACACCCCATCTTCACTATAATTCTCTTCTCACTTTGTCTCTTCCAATCAGCTTTCCAGAATCCTTTGTTGAAGGAGAGAGTTAACTGATTTCATGGAAGTACATATAGCAGGAGATACAAACACTTTCATATCTCAAGTCCCAATCTGTGGGGTGTCAGAAGATGAAGCAAAGGCAGCATTAGTGGTTTTACTCCACAGGGTGCCACCAAATACAAGAGTGGTCACAGTTTTGGGGCTGCCTCCTACATCCTTGCTGCTCACCCCAGGGACCTGGATGTGGTCACACACACCCCAGAGGCTCCCCAGTCACTGGGAGCCGTGGATCACTGTTACTAGGAAAGCTGCCTCATACTAAGTTGAAAGGGACTCAAATTTAAATCTGACTGACATTCTTTTCAGCAAAACAGATGGGGAAAATAGTTAGGTTTTGGAGTCTGAAACATTCCAGAAGCCCTATAAACAAAACCCCACAGAGCCTTAATATAGCACGTTTTCCTAAGACTCAAGACTCCTCTACAGTCAAAACACTTGCCAAATGTCTAATGCAAACTCTAAACCTGCAGAGATACAGATATTTTGTCTCTCTGCAGAGACCCAGGCTGCTTCCTGGAGTGCCTTTCCTACACCTACAAGTGAAAAGCTGTGTTGTACAAATGGAGAGTGTGCCTCACCTCACACCAATACCTTGAATATGGTGTAACCCACAGAAAACCATTTAACTGTTTTGCACACGATAAACAGCAAAGGTGGGTGCTCTCACAAAATTACAAACAGCCCATACGTAGTAGTCACAAAATAGTAGGTGTTTAAACCCACCAGACCAGACTTGTTTCTGCAAACAATATATTCTACTGGAAATAGCTGTGTCTTTTTTGGTTTTCTTTTTCAAAATTCAAAGGTGACAGTTCTTCTTTTTTATTAGATTCTTTGATAACGTTTTCTGTTCAACCTTTGATTTAAAGAACTGCCAGAACTAATAGCAATGAAATAAAAAGTGTTACACTGCATACAAAATGGACTCCTCCTAGATATTTTGATTTTTTTAATGAGCCTTCTCGCTACACCAACCGTAATAAGTAAATCATGTGCCATGAGAGGAATGCATCTCTAAAATTCTGTATGACAGCCCCTAAACAGAGCAAGGTGGCAGCATTTAAACAAATGGCAGGCATATTTACAACCCCAGAAAGACAAAGATACAAGTGAAAAAAAGGAGATCTTTGAGGTGTGGGCTGCTACAGGAAACTTCAGGAGAGAAAAGGTAAAGAGAGAAAGACAGTTTAGAACAGTTTAAATGGGAAGTTGGAACAACATGAGGAAAAGACAGTGAGTAATCACATAAAGAGCACCAAAACAGGAAAGAGAGAAGTGGTTAATGATAGTTAAACACTAAACCAGAGACCAATTAAAAAAGCATGAGGCATATAATGAAAGGAGAATTGAAGACCAGCTCTCATACATTATAGCAAGCAGCTTCTTAAAGCAAAAATAAGGCACAGGAATTACATCAGTCTTACAGTTGATTTCAGAGTCAATCTCTGCTTGGGAGTAAAAAATTAAAGGAAAATTTTAAACATGGAAGGCAATCAGAGAATTAATGACTTCATCAACCATCCATCCATCGTTTCAATTACATGTTGAGCCTCAGAAAGAGAACCAGGCAGAAATCACTCCATGGCTGCAGTTAAAGGGACCTTTTGAGCAGAGCTTGAGCCTCCCACGCTAAATCCCACACTAAATCCCAACCTGATTTTACAATCCCACTCAAGTGGGCAGCACAAAGCAGCACAGGCATTTCCATGCTCTTCCTCTTAGACCTCTGGATCTGTATCAGTGCAAGTAAAACCTGCCACAGTGACTCTGCCTGCACTCAGACAATTAACTCACACCCAGGTACTCCTGAATCTGAACAAGTCTTTCCTGAACACAAACATTCAGAACAAAGCAGACAATTTTGGATGAAGCTCTATCTGTGAGCAAGTGTTTATTTTTCCTAGCCTGACTGAAGCTGGCATATGCAACACATCCCAGGATCACATATGCCTTTTACAGGTGGCTTTTTTTGCTATTAATAACTTTTATGCACAAGCTCTTCCCTTCATCTGTTCTTTCCAAAGCAACTGGCAAGGTCCCAGATTACAGAAGCAAGTATTTTATTATTAGCCCATATGAGTGCAATCTCCCACTCTGAACAATCAGGTGTTCCCACACTATTGTAACAACCTGCCCATATCCTCCAGCATAATGTGCCAACACCAGCTGTGTTGATACTGTTAAGCTGCATGTAAAGCAATACTGAAGGTATTGCCATTGCTAATGATGGGCCATAGGCTTTGCAGTGAGTTTGCCAGGGCTCTGGACTGAGAATTGTAGAGGTTTGCCCTTTCTGAGCATTCCTTGGCCTGTCCACAGTTTTGTCATATTTGCTTTAGCTGCAACAGCATTTTTTCTAATTGACCAACCAGCTGTGGCTGATTTGATTTACTTCTCTTTGTCATTGTATGGAGCCACCCAGATTTTATGACTCTGTTATGATAGTATCTTATAAAGTAATGCAGGGCTGGTTTGTTGACACAGGATTTGAGAAGGGGAGACACGGGATACAGTGCAGAGTACAGACATGGATGATATCAGACGGGGCACCAGCTTGACAACAGAGACACAAACACTTGCTATAAACAACTGCCCCAAGTCAGAAAAGAAACTCAGACATGGACCTAGACAAAACTGGATATAGAGGTAGGAAAGAAAAAGCAGAGATAGTTTCCAATATACGTATATGGTGTCATCTCTAGGAAGTTTGGCTATAACAAGACTGCAAACCAATGAGGAGAGAAAGGAGAGAGGAAGGCATCAAAGCATGCTAGCAAACATAAAAAAAAAAAAAAAAAAGAAACCAGCAACATGAACAACCTCCTGGACAAGGAGCCCAGATGATGACAGGTCACCATAACCATCCCCACCACCCACACAATGAAACCACCAACCTCAGCCTCACCAACCCGAGCGCTAACGAGAGCTGGGGAAGGGTCAGCAAAACATCACAAAAAGCACTTTAATCTAAGTTTATGGGTAACAATTTTAACTGTGGGGATGGTGTTGGCATTGTTAACATTATTGTAACAACTGCATAGATATAATCTTTTTCTGCAATAATTACATCCACACTAATAACAATCCTTGGATTAGACCATTAAGATTTAAATTATACCAACAATAAATCTTTGGCTTAATATAACTATATCAAAAAGGTATGGTTTCTCTTTTGCAGTTAACAATATTTTGAGCTATGACTCCCAGCTTCACACACCATTATTTTCATCCCATGGCCATGAATAAAAATACGTTCCAGGTGCAAACTTAAGAAGTTTCTGCAACCCATTATTTTTCTTCAAACACTGCTCATTTTGAGTCCTCTTTAAACTCCCTGTCCACATTAGAACTAACTTTTGCATTAATCTTCTTTTTTCTGCTTGAATGAATAATTTCTTATCAAGTCCCACAACAAATACTTTAAAAAATTACAGTTTGATTAGAGCCAGATTAGTCACATCTACAAAATCAGTTTTTAAATGAGCTAGTTTGGGACATCTATCTCCTTTCAGTAAACACATGCTGTGTTTAATGAAACTTAATATTTAACTCCAGTTCTTAAATTATTCTCTTATTCAAAATGTGCTCTACTTTGCAGTCCATTGAGGGAAGATGAATATGTGTGCAGCTACCTGGATCTGCTTCGTCCCCTCTTCTTAAATGTAAATATTTTATTTGCTAAACGTCAGCTGTACAACAGCAGGAAATAAAACCTGATCCATAGTTTAATGGTCTTAATGAATCTGAAATGTCTCATGCCATTTTTACAGTAGTCAGAGATGGAAATGCAAGTTTTCTCTGTAAAAGAGAAATAAAGAGCAGTTTGGTCTTGGTAGTTTTACCTCAGAACCTCTTGAAGAATCTCTCGCTTCTGCAGGTCTTTATCTCATTCACCACCCAGTGCATGCCCCTATGCCCTACCTGATCTCCCATACAGAAAATGAGGCAAATACTAACATGCTTCTGGAGCCAGACCTTTATGAACCATAATCTTCCATCTGTAAAGCGTTCCCTCTTCTTTTACACACATACTAATTTCCTTTTATGTCTTGATTTGCACTACTAGGGAAATAAAATTTAAAAGCTAGATTTGCTCTTCATTTCCCTTGCAAGATTTAAGCCAGCTTAGTTTTTAGTGAGTCTCAGCAATCTTCTACGTCTCAACTTTCAAGACACTACTTTATAGGATGATTACTACCTTTTTTTAAATTTCTGCAAGCTCATAATAGCACTTCAGTGGGTTGATCCCCAGTTAGATATGGAATTCTGCTCTACAGCTTTTTTCCTCATTTTTTTTCTTGAGAAAGAAAATTTCTTTTTTTTTTTCTAGTTTGATAGAAATAAATTTTAATCAATCCTTTATTAAAAATCTTGCATCAGTCCAACACACCACCAGTTTACTTAATTTCACAAAAGTCAACTTTAAAATTTAAATCTGACTTTTAGTCAGATGTTTGTTCATGCCCCTATGCAACATAAAGCAAATCAGCTTGCTAACACTTCATACAAATAGTTATTTTTAGGGATAAACTTTGAGATGAGATATAAGGTCACATTGAATCAAATTCTAAAATAGCTCAGTTTTTTATAGTTCTGTATTAGGTAATGAAATCACATCAGCAAATATTTAGCCCCTATTACTATTAGCACCTTTTACCTTCTAATTTAAGTTGTGAAAGATAAACTCTTCTGTTATGAAGAAGACTTCTATTTTACCCATGCATAATTACACAATGGTTTCTAACTAAAGTTCTCCAGATCCAAGATTGGGATGACATAAAGCTAGCAGATGTTTTTCCATACTCTTCCAAGGAAAGATTCATATGGCTCAAAAGTGTCTTATGTATCAAGGAATCATAAAATATGCTGAACTGGAAAGGACTCATCAGGATCATCAAGTCCAGCTCCTGGCCCTGCACAGGTCACCCCAGGAATGGCATCACATGCCTGAGAACACTGCCCAAACACTTCTTGAGCTCTGTCAGCCTTGGTGCTGACACCGCTTCCCTGGGGAGCCTGTTCAGTGCCCAACCATCCTCTGGGGGAAAAACTTCCTGATTATCCAACCTAAATCTCTTCCAACCAACTTCAGGCTGCTTCGTCAAGTCCTGTCCCTGATCACGAGAGTGAAGAGAAGCAGTACCTGCCCCTCCTCACTGAAGACTACAACAAGGTCTCCCCTCAGCTTCTTCTCCAGACTGAACAAAACAAGTACACCTAAGCTTTTATTTATTTATTTATTAAGTGCATATCCTTCACTTCCAGCTATATTTCCTTTGCTGTGATTTCAATATTTTCTGAACCTTTTCTGAACCTTCAGGTCATGACCACCACCACAGAGCGTGTGAGGGTTAGCCCCATAATTTTCATTTGCAAGTCCTACATCTCTTCCTGCTTTCTCCAATTAATTTCCTAGGCCACTTGCACCTGATATTGCTCTCTGTTCTCACCCAAATGTGGTTTATGTTCCAACTGCTCCATAACTGCTTTCCATCCTGACTACTGTGGTTTATAATCTAAATTAGGTCTTTGTCTTGTCTACCCTGCCACTGTAGCACCATTCCTTTATCCAATGCAAAATCTTTATTTGCTTCACATTTCCTTTCCTGAGTACAAAAAGTAGACATAGACATCACAGACATTTCTCTGTATACTTTCTCAAGGGTAAAGTTCACCAAATTCTTCTCAGAGCACAAAATCTTGAGTCTCCATCATTTCATCACACCTTCATGGACCAAAGAAATGCTGTGTTCATTTAAAACTATTACTATAGCCTTAGAGGTCTAAGCCAAAGACTGAGCCAAGATTTAAAGAAAGAAAGAACCTTTAATTATAAAAACTGACTGTTCAGCCAAATGGTCTCTCTCTCATGGCTGAAAAACCATGTCTTAATCTCATTTATAACAATAGTGATCTTTCAGAACGATTTTGTTAAAGAAAACCTCCTAGGATAACAATGAAACACCAGGTTTTCTTCTTTGGACTAATTAACTAATGAAATTATGTTTTATGCTTGGGTGGTTAGGGGTGAGTGGGTTGGTCAGTGTATCAAAAACTCCCCCATATTAACTCAGAGGCGTGCAGCCACTGCATTTCTGCCCAAAGCAAAACCTGTGTGCTCATTTTCCACACTTCTGTGACTTTTCTGAGAAGGCTTGGTTTCCTCTTGGCCCATAGTAATGAAATTTTGGCATCTCCATCGCTAAAACCAAACACTGGATGCCAGTACTCCGAGCCTGTGCACTAACAAGACAGTTCAAAGCCATGCGGGAAACTGAAAATAACTCCCTGCATTTCAGCCCAGGAGCAGAGCCAGCATCCCAACAGCCTTCAGGTCCCCATTTGGAAACACAACCCAGTGCAGCTGACTGGCTGTCCTGTCTGGCAAAATGGTAAGAGAACCAGGGAGTTCCAACTAGCAGCCACATTTCAGCTTTTCTTTTTCCTTCCTCTACCTTGCTTCCATTTAGGGGCAGAGAGAGGGACCACCACACATGGAAGCAGCTCCAGCAATGCTCTCCCTCCATGCAGGAGGGGAAAAGTTGGCAAGCAGCAGCTGGCAGGGAAGAGGCAATCGCTTCAAGGTGAGCCAGTGCTGGAAGGAGTTGGGTGAGCAGCAACTTATTCTGCAGTCCAGTGGCAAATTTGAAAAACATAAAATTGAGTGCATCTGTTTGTGGTTACAGATCAGCCAGGGAGGAGTGGAAAAGTTCTAGAAGGCTGATATTACATTTGGCAAACTTTCTGTATTTTTAAACTAGCATTTATGCTCACCTACAGCACAGGGTACCATAAGAATAAACAAGAATTAAACAGTTAGCTAAAAAGGAAAAAAAAATCATAGCATGACCCTTCTGAAAAGCCCAAGTCAAATGCTTCATTTCAAAAAATTGTAGTGTGCAGGTCAGGGACAACATTTTTCAGTATGTAACCAATTCTATGTTCTCTTTACAACATGAACACTATTACGGGCCAGAAAAATGAGCAATGAGGTCAGTGAACCATGCCAATGCCATAAAAAGAAGTAGAGAACCAAGAGTTACATGCCTGGAGAAAGTTATTAACATGCAAACAAA
>VXBR01000476.1:1470440-1697626 GCA_013400215.1 Cisticola juncidis | reverse complement strand
AAAAAAAAAAAGCAAAAACAAGGACCTATTAACACATCCAATCTTTTGTTCAAGTAAATAAACTAATTAGTTCAGTTGTGGATAACAGTTCCCCTAACTTTGATATTTGCTTTGCTGATTGCATATTTGTCTCTCACATCAGGCTACGGCAAATACACATGGGATATTTTATATTTCTAGTTCCCCAGACACAAATGAATAGTTCAAGCTGATAACAGATATCCTTAGGTACATTCATTCTGCCTTTAAATGCTGAGCATAATTTAGACTGTTGTAAGACTCAAGAAAATGGACGGTACAAACAAATACAGATGGAGCACTTTTTCATTTTTCCAAAATGTTTCATGAGAGAACATCAGTTTCCATAGGACAGCAAGCCTTTGAGCATTATAAGCTCACTACTATACAACTGCATTCTCTTCCATTAAAAAATAATTTTACTCAAGCTATACAGAGGATCCTACTGCTTCTCACACGCAAACTCTACATTTAATTCTGCAACATAATATCCAAAATAGAAATCTGAACCTCTGTTTGGACTTCTCATTAGCCAGCTTCTCAGGGAGCACCAAGAGCTGTGCCATTCCTTTACTGCAAGTTTTAGGCAAAATTTTGCTAAACCAGGCAAACTATAATCACTATAATCTTTTACCTGTTCAAAGAAGGATGAGTCAGTTATAAAAGGTGTCACTTTCAGAGGTCAAAATTCAGCATTCATGCAGTATGGTTGTGAACAAGACATAACACAACAGGCAGGACTGATGGTTAAAAGGACAAGGAATTAAAATCTGGAGTGGAAATAGTCAAAACCTTCAGGGGGATTAAAAATGTTATGCTTCTCTCTTTCCAGACCTACCACATAAGTTTTAAAAAGTGATTTTATTTTTCAGAAAGCCTAGGGAACACATCTAATATTTCTAAACAGTAATAATTGAGAAGGGGAAAAGATGCAGCTAACAACCTAGCAGCAACAACAACAACAAAAACAACAACCACCCACAAAAAAACCACACCAAACCCAAACATTCAGTATCATAAACTGGTGTTAAGAAACCAGCCATGTCTGTAAGAGATGAAAAAACTTGCTGTGCTTTTAAAGAAAAACATTACATTTCTTTAATGTAAAAGGGGTGGTTTCTATATTTTCTGTTGGTCCCCAGTGAGTGTACATAAGAGATCATTCTCTTAGCCCTGGACATCAAAAATTGTCTTTGAAATGAGATTTTTTCAAATGAACATTGCTGTTGAAATCAGTTTCCTCTCATTCCCCAAGCTCTTAGTTTGTTCTCATCCACAACACACACATTTTCTTCCCCTCTTTTGCTCTTTGTGGGTCCAAGCAAGTCTGGGATCTGAACTGAAAACTAATAGAGTTCTGCAACTGCCTCTCTATTGACCTTCCACTCCCACTGCTCCAGCTGAGAGGATGGAGAAACCAAACAAACCCAAACCAAACAAACTCACATTTCAGTTCATTCTACTATATTTCCAGATCTTAACTGAAAAAGACATTTTAAGCCACTTGTTACTGCAATTTTTTCCCCTCCCTGCTCTTCCCAAAACAATCACAGCTGCTGCCTCGGTATTGACAAAATCACAGTGGGTTCCTTAGACTTTCATTTCTCCAGGACTAAAGATTAGACACTCCTGGATCTGATCACCAGGAAAACCACAGGAGACTGACCACCATTCCCTCCAAAAGTTTTTGTTTCAGTGACAGTGAGGCCAAATTTCTGACTGACCTCTCCTGTGCATCCTCTGCATCGCCGTTTCTCTCCTTGTGTTGTAGTCATGAGTACCACAACGACTGGTAAATCCTCTCTCTCTATTCCCTTTCACCTCTGCTCCCTCAAGGTGCAAAAGATGTAATTCCTTCTGCTTCTTGAGGACAGCAGAGGGGAAACAGGCTCTTAGTAGTTATTCTTTCTGCCTCTTTTCACATCTCAAACTATCAGTGGTTTTGCTTTACCTAAGGATCTTCTGGTTGTCTGAGACCGTTAAAACAGAAAGAATTTCTTCATGGTTTTTCAAAGTCTGTGGTAAGTGACCAGATCCCAACTACTCCACTACCATGACACTACAAGACAAGAAAAGGGCAAATAAATACTATTACAGAGAGCCTTCTGATATAAAGAATATTGCTGACAACTCCTTGGCTGCCTAATGCATTTTAATCTACCAGAAATTAATTTGGGTAACTTCTGAAAAATTTTAGAGTAAGCAGTGGCCTGTTACCCTCCACTTGCTGAATAGAATGCAGAAAAGAGTCTCTTACTGCCTATCCAAGAAAAAGTTTTCTTTATCATATAATTCATTTACTGAAACAGAGCAAGCTTATGAAGCCCCATTTTCCTGTCCATTGCAGTTGTAGCAATGTCCTACGAGTATCACAGTCAGGAAAAAATTTAAATTTAAAAAAAAAAAAAAAAAAAAAAAAAAAAAAAAAAAAAAAAAAAAAAAAAGAGCAATCAAGGAGCAATTTTTGTAACTGGATCCAGAGCCAAAGATTATTGCTAATACTGAGAGGACACAAACTGTGTGCAGAGATACTTTGATGTCACCACAGTCCCAGTGGTCACACCACCATTGTGAATGAATCATGGTTTGAGAGCTGTTTAAGCTGTGACATGATTTGCATAATGAACAGCTGTACTGTACAAGCCAAACAGATGCCTCCACTGTATTTTCATTTTCATTTTCCCCCTCTGTCCCAATGAAGACATTTTCAGCTCAATGGCAGTAGGCAAATCACAGCATCTGTCACTATCCTCACTTCTGCATCTATGGAACAGGGATAATAGCACTTGCCTCCCTTAAAAGAACACTGAGAAACCCATAATAAAAATGATTATGTGAAGAGGGGATAATTTTATTAGCCAGCATCAGCTGCAGCTTGCTCTACTTTCCTGCATCTCATGCCTCCATGGTTCCAGGTTTTGAGCAGGGCAGCCAGACTCCCTCAAGCAGAGGAGAGCAGCAGGAACACTGTGAAACTCCCAGTGGCCCAGCATGCTGCTAAAGGAAAGCTGCCAGACTCAGCAGAACCCCCTTATCTTTGATAACTATCCTTCCTCAAAAGTAAACAAATTTTGGCAAATATTTGAGTTTTGATTTGCCTGAGATTACTGTAAGGTTGGACAATCTTTACTGTTTTGTTTTTTGGTTTTTTTAACTTCAAATCAGGCTCTGGGAAATAGTCCAAACTCATAAAGAAAATAACCCATTTTATTTCTTCTTTCATTATGACTCTGTCTCCTTTGCTGTTTTCCCTTCAGATGACATTCCAAAATATGCAGTATAGTCAGAAAACTATCTAACCTGAAAGCACAGAGCCTCACACCAATGCCCTCTATTAATCTTTCCAAGGGACTCCATTTATTTTTTTTTTCAAAGAAATTGTCTCTTTGCTTCAGGTGACAAAACATCAGGGCATTGGGACAGCTCTACAAAAATGAATTAGGAAAAAAGTTAAATAAACTGAAACAAAGGCTATCTGAAATGAAATCTCTGTTTTAGCCTTGTTGTGACACAAGGCTAGAATGTGTTTTTAAATCCTTCTCTTTCAAAAACAGTGAGCAGAGGGCAGCAGTTTTGTGGTATCTCCAGGGCACACATGCTCTCCAGTGTGACACCAGCCAGTAAATAAAGCCAAAAGCCCAGACCTCATGTTCTGCAAGTGATTCCACAGAAACACAGAATATTTTAGGTCAGAAAATACCTTTAAGATAATCCAGTTGAAGCGTCAGTCTAGACTGCCAAGACCACCACTAATCCTTGTCTCAGTGTCACATCTTCACGTTACAGAGATGGTGACTCCACCACCTCCCTGGGCAGCCTGTTCCAGTGCCTGACAGCCCCTTCAGTGAAGAAATATTTCATAATACTCAATCTAAACCCCCCTGCTGCAACTTGAGGCCATTTCTGCTCAACCTATCACCTGTTACTTGGGAAAAGGGACTGACCTGACCTCACCACAACCTCGTGCCAGGTACTTCACAGCCCTTCCCACTTAGTCAGAACTTTGGGAACTGCCTCTCTTTTTCCAGTGTAATTTTAGCAACTAAGCTGGACCCTCCCTTGAATTTGTGAAAGAACAGTCATCTTATAATTCAATACTAGCAAAAATGAGTTGGGATGCACTGCCATTTCCTTTTCAGTTATTGGAGACAGGCCAATGCTCACCTTGACCTTATCAGTGCTAGAAAAGAACAACCTTTTGACAGCTGCAGTGAAGCAGCTTTAGGCTGCTCACTGATAGCGTCAGCACCACAAGGTAGGGCCTCCACCCATGGGAGATTTCTGGTGTCCTAGAAACAAGCAAGCCAGTGGAAGAAAGTACAAATCAACATCACTTAGCAGAGCAGAAACTGAGGTTTACAGACATAAATCAACTTGTTTGTAATTATCCAAAAAATGTGGGTGACAGAAAACTTTTTTCAGAGAAAATAGTCTTTCACCTTAACAAGGAAAACGTCCTAGACAGAAAATCCCACGTTCAAATATGCCCAGGAAAACAGAGTTGTCCCTGTCCAGTCTCTTACCTTATTGGAATGTTTCATTTTTCTGTCCAAGATAAAGAAATGTCAAACTGTGCTGTAGCTATACCATTTCAGATGATAGCAGATGAAGCTGTACAGCATTCAACACACCTGAAGTGAGACTTCAGTGCAGCCTTTTTGGCTTTTGGACAGTTGAGGTTTTTTGTTACTTGTTACATTCCATAAAAACCTTTCCATTTTGAAAGTCAATACAGAAGTACATACTTGCAGGATATACAACTTGTTTTATACTACAGATATTTCTGATGGCCTCCAAGGCATTTTCCTGGAAAGAAAGTGAGATTATTATGCCCTAGGGAATATTGAAGTATTTTATACCACATCTTTAGCTTGCACAGGAGATACGGGAAACCACCACTATAAAGTGTCTCATAGGACAATATTTATGGCATTCAGATATGCTAGTTTTAGGCTGAAAAGAAAAATCTTTCCCACATAACAGAGAGGTAATGTGAATCAGGACTCCCTCACTAAAATTCACATGCAAAAGACTGGTAGAAAAGGACAAGGCAGTTAGACAGAGAGCAGCCCCTCTTGTTATTTGTAAGAACAGCAGTCATTCCATAAACTTTTAAATTTAACTTGCAGTCATGTGTAGCTACACATTTCTCAGTGAATAAAATAATTGCCAAGTGTTATTCAACAGGATTTTCTTGAGAACACATCCCCAGCAGAGTTGCAAATTAGTCCTGTTGGTCATGAGTGAAAGACACTGCCTGCAAGCACTTCAACAATCATAGAGGCAGGATTTTTAGGAAAAAAGTTCCAAATTTTTCTACTCTCTGCATGATGCATGCAGGGATACTCAAAAGATTCAAGTGATAAAACTCCATAGCCAAATCTGTGTTTTTCAGACCATGTTGCTAAAGTTGAAACCCAGGTGGGTCTCTTTAGAGCCTGCTGCTGAGTAGAGCCCTAGGGATTACACCATTTACACCATTTTTTTGGGATGTACATTTTTTTCCTTTCCTCATGCAAACTGCCACTTCTTCTCTTTCCAGTCTTCTGCACTGCTAATATGTGCAGAAGTCCAGTACTGTATTTCCCCATATGAAGAACTTGGCAAGGAAAGACCGTGTGCTCTTGGCAGAAGTTTGTCCTGGGATCATGCCAATAAACAATCATTTTCTGGTTGCCACAAGCATCCCATTATTTTGGTTTAGCCATTCAGTCCATTCCAGTTCAGCTCTGTTGGTGCTTCCTTAATAAACCCTTATTATCAGGGGCTTAGGCCTCAGTCATTTGAATTCATGCTCAGCTGGGACTTGGTATTCAGAGGCTCAGTCTGAATGTCCTTAAAATATATATGTAATTAAAACCCTTTCTTGGCCACAGAGCAGAGACAATGGAATTTCGTTGGCTGCAAGCTATATTTGCACTCTTAAAGACTTGAGAAAAGCTGGATATTGAGGCTTGTTTTATAAACAAGTCTTGGAGGCTTTAGTTCTCACTGAAGAGAAATGCCATGGCAGTCTTTTTGCCTCCATCCCTCTTTGCATCTATAGCCTGCTGTTTACTACACAAACAAATACCTTTTTGTCATCAGTTCTTGACACCTGTTCTTGGGGCTAGATCAGTGGGGACAGACAGGACCCAAAACCCAAAAGCACCTTGAAGCTCTCACTGGGGTGGGTACAGACTGGGCACAGCACCTGAGACAGCTCCTCCTCCTGGGACACAATTTGGCTGCTCCACTGGTTTGGTGCCTACTGAGGAGGTAGCTCCAGACACTTATCTGTACAGCATGGGATTTACAGCTCTGATCCAGGAACCCCAGCTCTCCTAAAAAGCAGCAGGCAGTCTGTATCACTCAGGGCTCCATACACACACCAAAGTTATGAGGGGACTGGCTCCAGACTTTGAATTTTAGGCCATCTTCATTTCTGCACACATCAATCAAGAAAAACAGTTTGCCTGGAGATTTTCTATAACTCCCAGACTGTAGGGTTTGTCGCTCTACACTGTAACCCTAGATTGCAGGGTTTGTCACTGAAAACCCCACAGCTACTTCCCTCAATGTAATCCACTGTCCTACACCCCTTGAAATTCAATTTGTTCTTGATATTCTATTCTTTACAATAATGGTGTATAAACCATCAGTCACAGTGTTTTGCTGGTCCCAGGCTGGATGTCTCTGTGTGGTGCCTGTCCAGGGCAGGAGTAGCAGCATGAATCCCTCAGACAAAGCAAGGGTGGCATCTGTCTGCTCTTCTCCAGCAAGTTCTCTTTGTACAAGTTGGATCTTCCAAGACACAATATTTAAATGCAAAAAGGTGTACCACCTATGGTTTAAATTAGTAAGGCTTTACACTGTGTTCCTTCCCTTCTAATATATCCTCCCTCAATATCATATCATCCTTACCTCCCTAGAGGTAAACACCAGTTAAATAAATCCTCATCCCCTCCACCCTCTCTCCTCTCTGCAATTATAATCAAATATGCAAACCACAGAAAATGGATTCTCTGCCCTGCATCCTAATAAGCATGGCTAGTCCTCTAGAACAAACTGGCTTACAAGATGTGGAATTCACTGATGACTTGTTTTGGAGTTAGGAAGAGGAAAAAAAAACACAGAGCATGATAAAAACATATGCACATTTTGGACATCTAAAGTGAAATTCTTCTCCATACGGTGCTTCGAGCCTCTCTGCAGGTTACTCTAGAGAATTGTCTAACCTGGGAGGATAGGAAAAGTACACAAGGTTTCCAAAGAAATGCTTTCCTCAAGACAGAATCCTTTGTGAACACTTTTTGTTCTGTTCCCATAAACTTAACTGCAACTCTTTACTGCTACTGCTGACTGAGGAATTTGGAGACTAGCATGGCAAAAGCAGCTTTCCAGGGACTGTACTACTACTGTGAGCTGCCATAGAGGTAATAAAGACGAGTTAGTATGTGACTGAAAGACCAATTTCATGGGCTCCTCTCTGGACCCAGGGGCCCTTGCCAGAGCAAAGAGCTCCCAAAGGCTCTGGGTTCTTCAGCTAGAGCAGAATTACACACACAAGAATCCTGAGACAACAGGAGTGCCATCCACTTCAAATTAAATCTGTGTCATATAAACCTCTGAAATTGAACCTGTCTATAAATGCAGCAGGCCTTGTAAGCTTTCCACTGCTCTTTATACTCTTCTTGAGGGATTAGAGAGCTGAATATATTTGTAACTCTAAATGATACTTCCCACTGATCCTTTGTTTCCAATTTCTTCCCAGAGGTTTAATAAGCAGAAAAGTGTTGTGGTATGCACGGTTTCTACAATTTCTGTAAAAGAGGAATTCAGTTTCAGTGAGTCTCCCAAGAACAGTCCATTTTAACTACTGAGTTTTGTCATTTTTCATTTTTGTGAATTTCCAAGAAATACTGATGGAGTCAAAAGGCCTTAATAAAAGTGCAATAGCTGAAGTTAACAAGCAGGTACTGAGGAGGGGTGAGGGAAGGAAAGAAGAAAAGGTGAGGGATGTTAACTCCTGGTAGTTTTAGTGAAAACTTACGACAAGTCTTTACTGGTTTATTTCTGCACAGCTCAAACCACAGTGTAATCAGCCCATTCTTATACTGGCAACACACCTGCCTCCAAGGGGAGTGATTTTTCCAGAAACGCCTCAGGACTTTATTGCAAAAACCCAACCACAAGGTTGGTATAATCTGTCATGAATTAAATGCATGATTTCTCATTAGGGAAGATAGCTCAAGGGTCCTCGAGGTAGGCTCGTTTGCAGCATCTGTATAGGTGCAATACAGCATTGCCCTCTGCTGGATTCTAAGCTGTCTACTCATGCAAAGGTTGCCTCTGGCTGAGCTAGAGAGGATGATTTTTAAACAAACACGGTACTAATTACCATGAGGGAATATCGTGCCACTAAATAAGGAATGAAATAGTGAATGAATGCTTATTCCTAAGCATTTTTTTTTTCCCACATGGTTAGCACTGTTTCAGACAAGGGGTGGATGTTGACTTACTCAGCCCTTCCCCAGCACAGCAACAGTCACAGACTATTCTGCATAGAGCCCAAATACTGCAGTGACCTGCACACAGATACACGACATCTGAACAAGCCAAAAATTAATTGTAGGTGAACTCTGGCTAATTCTGGTGCCTACAAGAGTGGTCAGTCACACATGACAGTCACATCCAACTGGGTGTTACCCAACACACAGCATTCCTGCTATATACAACTTCCACCGACTTTCTGGGCATCTCCTGATGAAAACTCAAGCGCTGTTTCCAGTCTCTTCATAGCTATGAATACAGAGTCTCTGGACTGATGTAGGATGAGTGCAACAAGAATGAGGAAGGATCTCCTGCTTTTGGAAGAAAAATTTTCTTCCTAGTAGCTGGAACAGTGCTACATTTTGGGTGTAGTATGCAAATAATGTTGATAACACACTGACGTTTTACTTGTTGCTGAGTAGTGTTTATACTAAGTCAAGGACTTCTCAGCTTCTCATTCCCTGCCGGCCAGCAGGCTGGAGGTGCCCAAGAAGTGGTGAGGGACACAAACAGCACCCCAGCTGACGGAAGAGCTATCCCATATCACAGAACATCATGCTCAGTACATAAAATAGGGAGGAATTGGCCAGGAGGAGCCTATCCCTGCTCAGGGATGGTCTGGGCATCAATCACTGGGTGGTGAACTACTGTTGTGTGCATCACTGGGGGTTTATTTCTTTGTTTTATTTCTCTCTTTTGTGCTGTCTCCCTTTTCATTACAATTATTATTATTGTTATAAGAATTATATTCTATTTCAGTTTTTAAACTGTTTTTATCTCAACCCACAGGTCTCACCCTCTTCCAATTATCCTCCCCTTCCAACTAGAGAAAAACGTGAGCTACTGGCTGCATGGTACTTAATTGCCAGCTGGGGTTAAACCATGACAAAGAGCAAACTGGATGCAGCACTATGATATAAAGAAATTTTTTTTTGTCCATTTCTGCTTTTCAGCAGCTTTCATTTGCTGTCTTATTGACTTTTTGGTATAACCAGCCAAATGCACACACATATACAGGTTTACAGGCACACCTATATATGTAAATACTTATTTGAACACAGCTGTCTGCAACAGGTTGATTATATATTATGACCTAGATAAAGACAACAACTCCCCATTCTGTATTTCTTTAGCTATTTAGCTATGTATTTCTTGCTCATCATGTAAAAGACACAGCAGGGCCTCCTGCATCCTGTAGCTTAATGCTGTACAAAATGGGACCCCATCCAGAGAATCAGGACATCTGCTAATTCAGACTAATATACCGGAAGCTGAGAGTTAGCAAAATACTGTTTCAGATAAAAAGGAAGTGCAAAAAGAAAGCTCTTTTCTATTTATACTCATTTCCAGAGTGTACCCTTGCACTTCTTAAGTGGTCCTTTATTTGATTTCTTCTAACTCTGCTTTTCCCACCATTCCTTCCCCTTTTCACTCTACCTTATCCTCTCATTTCAATCTCAGTTTACCATTTTACTTATTTTCCCTCTTCCACCAAAAATACATGCAGTATATTCCCTTTGGAATACCTAGCCTGCAAAAGCAGCTGCTTATATCCCCAGTTTTCTTAGGATTCCAAATCTGTTATGTCACTGGTGGCTGTGGGAGAAACCCACTTCTCTTCATGGGTGGTATTGTTAATAGTGATAACAACAACAACAATAAAACCTTCAGTTTCTAAAGATACTTCCTTGCTTCATTGCTTAATGAGAATATCTGTACTCTAAACAGCCCCCTTTAGCCTGCTTCTCCCTCCAAGGTATTCAGAGTTCTCTGTGGGAGGCTTCTTCCTAAAAATAAATGTCATGTTTTGTCTTCTCTTATCTTACAGCTAATTAAATTTTGCCACCATAACATTTCACCTTCCATTGTGCTGCATTTCCAAAGTATCAGACTGCACTTTGCCCTTTTCCTGCTTCTTTTTTTCTCCCTGCACTGGCAAGCCAAGAGCAACGGCTGAGGTTTAACCTAAAAATTTTCAACCCCAGCCACATGAAATAAAAACAAAAAACAAAGCCTACATTGTTTGATCTCTAGAAAGAAGTCAGCACCACAGGTCAAGGTTTGATAATCTAGTGATTTCAACTTACAAATTGTGTGAAGTAGAAAACGTAACACTAATTAAATGTCTGCATGACTACATATGAAAGCATTCAGATATGAAATTGCTAAGAATGTACCGAAAGAGTGACAGATGGAAGAATTATACATATAGTAAAAAAGAAAGGTGATAATGTTCACATTATATAGAAATCAATTATTAAATACAACGTCTACCTAGATGCAAAAAAAGACTTTTATGGACCAGAAACTCATTGAAGAACACAATTCACAGCATCAATTTTTCACTGCTTGGTGTTTTGTTTTTTAATTGTTTATCCTTGTTCAAATGTGTAGGCAAAATGATCCATTAATGTTTTGTACTCACTTTGAATCAATGACTGGCCAACATGCTAAACCATAAAAACATTCTTGTAATGACGGGAGACACCTAAACATGCAAAAATTCCAAAACAGTACCACCAATTGGTTTGGGACTGTCAGTGGTCACTATGGCCAGTTTAAGACTGAGGGAAGAAATCACAATGTAAATATTTCAGCAGAGTGATCCAAGGTGCAAGGCAATGCATATAAAATTCTCAATGTGTCACACTTGGGTTCTTTCCCTACTTTACACTCTAAAGCACAACCATACAAATGAAAACACAAACAAACAAACAAATAAACTCCAACATATTGCTGCTTAAAATATAAGTTACAAAGACAAACTTTACTTAAGACTGTTCTTGATCTTTGGGCACACTATACTTCATGACTGATGGTATTTTTGATTAAATTGACCTGTTTTTCCACAACTGTAGCTAGTCATGTTTTATACTGGAAGATGCTTTGTGATGATGGTATATCAGAAGGCAAAAAATCTCCATGTGGTCACTGCCCTGTCCTGAACAACCATGAGGAGGAAAAAAAGATTTTGCAAGGCTTTAGATGGCCACAAATATAATAGTGGCAGTATATCCCTGATACTTTTCATAGGAATGTCAGAAAGTCAGTGCAGGAAAACTATCAAATGGCTGATCTTTTCCAGGGGGTGGATGTCCCAAAAGGTCCTGGCTCATTCCAAAGCAACATGCAGAGTCCCTGGAGGACAGGACTGGAGTGGGAGGACTCTGGCAACATACAGCCTCCGTTTGAGTTAAATGTTGCCAACAGGGAAAGGGGGGAAAAATAGCTTGTTCTCTTTATAATTATATCATATAATTGCATTTGGAAATTATTGCCAACAAGAAGGTAGAAAAAGTCCAGTGTATTTTTCAAAATATCTTGCCTGAAAGAAACAGTGTATTTAAGCTTTCCTGAGACTGCCTTTTAGCCCCTATCAGAGAAAATACCTATGAGGATTGAGTTCAAGTTACAACTGCAATAAGGCATAAGTAAGGTAGCACAGTCCAAGCAGAAACAGAAAGACTTTTCAACTCTGACCTCATGGCACCATGACTCCTGAGGAAATTTGGAAAATGAAAGAGTAATGCTGACAGAAGGGCAAGGAACAACCTTCCACTGTCAAAACTTTCCGAAAATCATGCTATTTGTTATTGTTCATCACATGCCAGGATAAAGCAGAGCCAAAAACTGTTTCATTTACAAACAAAGCCTAAAGTACTGGAAAAGTGCATGCCTTCATTGTCCCTTCCCACTTCAGTTTCTACAAAAATAAAAATAATCATAAACTTTAAAAAAAAAGTCAAGCTAAAACAAAATAAAGCCCAAAATATTCAATGGACCCAGCATTGGATCTTTTCTCACATATAAAACTGCAAGATGATGTGTTCATATCTGTAAGGCTGTATGCTTTAGAAAGTAAAAACCACATTATGTGAAATTGCTGCCTTTAATGAATGTGTGGATCTCACAAACTCCATTTTTTTTTTCTGGAAACTTACTGTGCTGATAGGGTTAATCAGGGAAGTGCTTGGATATTCAGTCCTAAGGAACTTGGGACTTTACTGGTGTGTGAGATATCTAGATTCACAAAACATGTATCTTTTATACCTCTGCTGAGTGCCCAGCAAGTGCTGATAATTTCTCAGATGGCAGTGAAGTTTAAATACAGCTAAATATCACTGCAGCTCAGCTCCTTCCTGAGTAGCTAGAATATTGGAAATCTCTGACTTCACAGGGCTCATTAGCAGCTAACCTACCTCATTATCTTTTTGCATTACTGAAGCCACACAACCTTCAGCACCCAAGCTACCACTCAGTCAGCTGGCCTTTATGGATCTCAGCCATACACTCCTCATTTTCCCTGTACACCATCAATCTCAACGATTCTCAATCCCACTCCTGAACAATTCACTCAATAATGCTGAACGCACCTTCAGTGATGTGTGCCAGCACAGCAGGCAAGCGCTCAAACACCACAATCCAACCCTGCCATGTTAGCTTTTCCCTTCTGGATCATTTGTGACACAGAGGGTACACTGAGACCTGCTGGCTCTTTTCTGCTTTAATATTTTGCTATGAAAGGAGAACCAGTATCTGTTTGCATAATGGATGTATGCTTATGAGATTGCTTCGAGAGCATTCCAGTCATTCCTTCTTCTAGCAGGAGGAGAAACAAAACAACACAGAACACAGAAAGAAGAAAAGTTGAACAAAGAGGATGAAGCCTTACCCTGTCTTAAATTCAATAATATTTATATCTTCATCTATGACAGAAAGGAGGAAGAACAGCTTATACTGCCAAGGACCATAACACCAGCTTTCTCATGTATGGATTCAGGGAGGCAAGAGGGAGCATTCCTGCAGGTAATTAGCCTTGACTGCTAATCACATCAGCCAAAAGTGATGAGAAAATTAGCCTGATGCTCTTCCTAGATTCCCAGAGCAGCACTGCTGGTTACTGTGCTGCTCTGATGCCCAGCAACCTGCAATACATCCTCACTACCACACGGACCAGGACTGGCCATAGGTGCAGTCTGCCCTTGGAATGGCTGGAATAAAGACAGTGCCCCTTCCATCACTGCCCTGCTCCACTCCTAGGACCAGGTCAGGGCAGATAGCTGGCTTCTGATTCACCCCAATCAATCTGCCCTCCTACTACAACAGCACAAACCAAAGAGCAGAAATTATCTGCCTGATCTTTTCAGAGTCAACATTTGCCCAGTTTGCAGTTTTCCAGAAAAAAAAGTCATGATTCAGTCACAACAAACACAGTGAGAAGTGGACAAGCGCTTGGACTTACATTTGTCTGTATCCCTTGTCTACTAATTCTTCTAAATAAACATTTAAAAAGCAAATACACTGCATCACTGCATTTTCACATGACCTTCACCTGAGGTTGTATTCATTCCTGAAGGTAGAGAGTAAAGTCCTAGCACACTGATATTGCACACACACTTTATGAGAAACAGTTTCCAAAAGCTGACGGGGATGCCACAAAAGTGCATGTTAGATACACAGAGCACAGAAACAATCAGTCCCAACTCTGTCACTCCAGCAAAAGACTCTGAACCCTTTCAGGATAGAGGACTGTGTCACAGATGGCAAAGGCCTAAAACAGATGGTACAAGAAAGGACTTGGAAGAAAATGACAATCAGGAATGGGATGGCCAGGAGACACAGGGACAAGCAGGCTGTGAATTGAGGAGGAAGGCTGATACAGAAAGTCTCTGAATATGAAGCTCAGTCCAGCCAGCTGGGATGAGGACACTGGAACTGAGGGAGTAGCTCACCTGGGAGCACATGAGAGCAGGTAACTAGTCTGTGTGCCCTGAAACTCAGCAAAGAACATGGAGGAAAATAAATCCTTCCAAAGGTTGTCTTCTCAAGCCAAAATGATGACAGCTTAATTATACTGGAACTTACTAACTTACTAACTTTTAAAAAAGCCCCCTGTAAGACTTCAAAGGATGGAAACATACAATTTAATAACTGTTACTACTAAACCTTATAGAATTAAAGTGAAAAACAATTACCCGTAGATGTCAGACTTTCAACCACTACAAGATTGGAGTGATTTGATTCCCCCTCATACAAACATTTACATAAGCCAGAGGCTGTCAGGGGATTTAAAGATGGGAGTTCTACGTCAGAAGAGTGGGATTTCCAGCATCTATTTCCAGATCTGTGATCCAGGCCACCCTATTTCCTCTCACTCCACCTCTCTCCCTGCTTGTAAGCAGCTTTCTGCCAGAAGAAGGTTGGATGATTAAGGTAACTACCTCACAAGGCTCAAGGATTATATCTTCATCTTGAGTGACCCAGAAATAACCTTAGAAATAAAAAAAAAGGAGGCTCTTAATGAAAAAGCCGGAGACTAGGGGCAGGAAGGAATAAAACCATCCTAGGATTCAAGCCATGTCAGGGGCCAGTTGACAGCAAACCATTCCAAGGCACTCCTACCAGTCTTCCTAGCAGCAATTCATCCTCACAGGTTTCAGGAAAGCTGCATTTAAACAGTTCATGTGATCAGGACCTCTTCACATCCCCCAGACTGCACAAAATCATCAAACCATTCCTCTGCATATACTGGAGGTTTGGACTTTCCTCCAAAGCAAAGACAATTCTGATTTAGATGGCTTCCTACCAAACTTAGCCCCTGACTACTTTGGCTTCCTGGCTCCGTGGCCAAAGAAGACACACAGGATGCCTAGAAAGTGCTGCAGTCTCAAGTGTTTGGTATAAACCACAGCAGAGTGGTTTTCCTGCTGCTCCAGGCTGCCTTCCACAGCAATTAGGTCCCTTTGAAGGAGCAAGAACACTGCTCCTTCAGACACAAAACTTTATCAGGATCTCTGCACGTGACTGAGACAGCAGTTGAAGTGGCAATATTGCTACTCTTAGTTCCTACAAACAAAATGCTAGTTTAGTACCACTTGTCCCCTTCTCTTCTAAGATAACACACTGTGCATGCCCTTCTCTTCACCTCATCCATGCTAACAAGTTTTACAGTCAATATCCAGCCAGCTAGGGAGGCAAAAGTCCTGTGATTTAACGTTTTGCCACTTCTGGTCTTCAGCAAGACACACCTCTACATGGAAGGCATGATCACTACAGCTGTATTCCGTATTTTGATTCTCAAAATGACTTGACAGGAAAGAAAACTGCTTGTGCTTTGCCCACACAGTCCTACTACAGCCTCTGCAAGGCAGTGAACTCTCACTCCTCAGATAACACACAGTTAAGTCAGCTTTCTCACAGCTCTAGCTTTCCAAAGCAGAGCCAACATTAACAAGTGGGTTTGCTACAGAGAGGGGAAGAATGTATTCCAAGCAGATATGAAAATACAAAGAAATTTAATAAGACTGAGCAAGGCAACACCCTTGAGGGTCAAACTATGACACTGTCACATGAAGGAAAGTGTACCTGGAAAAGGAGGACCAAAGATAGCAGAACAGATAAATCCAGTCTCTGCAGCAAATCAAATTTCTAGGGTTTCTGTTGATTGTCTGAGCTTTTTGTTTGTTTGAGGTGAGTGGAATAGAAGAAAAACAGAACTGAAAATCCTGCTGGAGCAGATTTGTTCCAAACAAGCATCTCACCAACAAAAGCAGATTAAAATAGGAGACAAATCTCTTAAGAGGAAAAAGAGAATAGCCCTGGTTTCACTGGCCAGTAGATTGGTACAAGGGCTGCTCCTGAGGCAGCTCACAGCACCCCTTCTCTGAGATAATGCTGCATCAAACTCAACACCCTGCAGATACAGGGATCCCATCAAATGCCACAATTACAAACGTGATAGCAGCTCCCCTCCTATTCACGTGCTACCAGAGTCTGAGCATGCTAAAGTAGGGCAATATCTTCCTTATTAACAAAGACACCACACTCTGAGTCCCTGCACTGCCTCCTCCTATCTCTCATGTAAAAAGAACTCCTATGCCTTTATTCTCCATTCACTTTATTCTCCATTCACTTTGTCTCTGGCCTGTTTCTGGGGTTCCCTCGGCCTGAGTTTGCATACCTCAGATCCAGTGGCTGCTGTTGCAGTTTTGATTCTTCCTTTTCCTGCCTGGTTTAGCTGCCTTTATTAGCTACAGCGTTTCTCCAAAGTTAAGGCTCTTTCTCTGAGCAGTCTCTCCTTTAGCATGGAATCATGAATATTACAGTTGATTCTCTCCCTCATTAGAGGAATTTTAACATCTTTAGTATTACCTTGGACTGCCAGGACTCTCATTCATTCATTCAGTAATGTAAGCCTCCATTCTGCCTTTGCTTGTCAGTTTAGGGTATTTCTGGCAAACCAAGCTATTCCTTCCCTATCTTCCCTGGCCCCCAAACACAAAACAACCAAACAAAAAATGCAACCAAATGTCACATTTTTCTAATAACTTTATTCATTTTTACCTTCTGTAGTTATTATATACAGCCTCAGTTCTTACTTTTACTCCATTGTAAAGATGCAGGGTTTGTGCAAATTAGTCTGAAAAATGCAGTGGTCCATTTGCCACGAGTCCTTCATTATTGCTTTTTAAACAAGGGAAGAAATGCCTAAGATTAAAAAATAATACATTACACTACTAGACCAATTACTGGCTACTACTGTCTTATATACACCACAGGGCAGTAAAAAAACTCCATGAAAACACAGACTCGGAAAACAAAAAAGAAAAATTAAGATTATTATTACACAAGATTCCAGAATTCATTTTTATATATGAAGGAATGCATAATAATAAAAAAATGCAGCAGCAAGAGTCTGTCACTGTTGACTTTTAGCAAAGAACCCTAACAGCCTCCAGCAATAAAAGCCACACTTTTCTAGCAAAACAAAAATCTCAGAATCCTCCTCTACCTTTAACAGTTTCATTACAGGGCCACAGGGAAGCTCAGGGATGCCAGTGAGTGGCAAAATAATTACAAGAAAATCCTTTCTAAGAAGTGTCAAGTACCCTAAATGAGAATGAACTGAGTCTTCCCAGACTTCCCAACTTGACCTGGATGCTGAAGGCTTCATACCATGTATGATTCAGAGTAAGATACTTTTATAAACTTTGGTTGCTGATCACATTGCACAGTTTTTGACAGCAGCATACTCAGGACTAGCAAGAACAATATTGCTCAGTCTGGGATCTAGACAGATTTAGCAAGCTGAGAAACAATGCTGGGGCAAGCTTTCCAAGCAGGTTCCCCAAGGAGTTTAGCACCAAACATTTGCATATTTATTTACTACAGAAAACTCAAGAAATCAAGCATGACAAATATTTTCCACTCCACAATTAGCAGGCTTTCCTGCTAGTTCATATTAGGCTCAGGTCATCATACAAGAAGAAATGGAAACTTTGGAGATGGACTGATAACAAGTTCTGAAATTCAATAGTATCAGAAGCAAAATCCCACACTTGGAAACTAACAAAAAATTCTGCTTTGAACCACTGCTTCATCAGGTCATGGAAGTGGAAAAAGGGGAATCTTAGCACAGACTTGATTACCACTATGATGAGACCATTCAAAGAGGGGATGTGAATTCAGAATGTAACACACAGGGCAAAAGGTGCAGGTGCCTCCTTCCAATTTCTCCCCTGTATAATCAGCTTTCAGAGAAAACATGGGCAAATGTCAAAAATCAGCAAGTTTTATTTTGGTTGTGGCTTTTTTTAAATATAGGAATTGTCAGGTTTCCTAAATTAATGTGTTTAAAACACCTAAATTTTGGATGTTTGGAAACAGCTTGATACACTTTGCTACTTCACATGCTGTCTTGTGGGACCCAGACTTTCTTCACTCAAGGACTGTTTGTGTGATGCCAAGAAAACATCCCTCATCTTTGTGGGACAAGTCCTCACGGCATCTCTTGGAAAGAAATGAAAAAATAACCGACTGAAATGCCAAAGTAGCTGGGATTCTTATCTGTACTCAGTCTCCCCCTCCCGCTACAATCTCAGAGGAGAAGGGCTGTTTACTTAATCAGAAGATTACATTTGTTGATCAAAGGGTGAGGGGAATCCTCCCTAGCTCACACACCCCATCCACATGCAGATTTTGGAGCACGGCCTCACTGAAGCACAGTGTATGGCAACACAAATGAACTACCCCTATATTAAGTCACCAGATGTAATCCTGACAGCAGCTTCAAGCTCTTGGTTTCCTCCTCCTCCTCTGATCTCTCTCTTTCTCCTGCCTCCCTCTCTCTTTGCTTTGATGACTTTGACAGCCAAGTTCTTGGAGAGTTACTCCAGGTTACAACGTGTCACCTTTAATGGAATTCAAAGCTTTAATTCAGAAAGTGGCCACTCTTGACCTCTGGCCCCACTGCCACCCACTCTGCCACCCCCCTCCTTTCTCCATTGCCATGGAAATGAATAGCTGAGCGAAAAAATGGGAGCAGGCAAAGTCTAAAGCTTTTCACAGAGCCCCCAAAAGAAAGATGAATGAAACTCATTCATCACTGAGCAAGGGACCCAGAGAGCAAGCCAGAGGCAGAGCAAGCAAGGGAGAGAGACAGCCTGAGATAGAAAAGGTTACCTCATGCAGGAAGTTATGTGATTTGAAAAAGAAAAGCACAGGAGGTGTGAGGGAACATACTTCACTTGAAAAAACTACAGCTTCCCCCAAGAAAAATGCTAGTTTGGGGAGCAGGGGTGGTTTCCTCAGCCTCTTCCCAAGATAGAATTTCTTAGGAAAGAATTACCAGGAAAACGATATAAATTTGAGGGGAGAAGGGAGAAATGCCTGAAAAGAAATCTCAGAGAAAGTCTGAAGGATGGACCACTCATAGAAAGGAAAAAATATAACTAGAAACAAAGCTGTGTTTTTAGATCTGTTCTGAAATTCTGTTCAGCAAATCTTCTACTTCAGAGAGAAGTATTTTTCTCCCAGTGCATACACCTGCCTTTCCTCCCCATCACCTCCGCATCACATAGCTTGATTTGTCTTCATATGTGATATCAATCAAATACCAAAGCAATTTTTAGCACTAGGCAGTAAAGCACTTTAGAGGCAACAGCTTAATTCACTCAGACATGGCACCGGTTTTCTGGTGCGCTCCTGCAATTTCCCCATTTCTTGCAACCTCCCTACCACTGCAAAGAGCTCCCTCTTTTCAGAGCATCTAAAACAGATGCACAATAAAACAATAACAATTAAAAACAGTCAAATGACACCTCATATCCCAACATCAGATGAAGGAAGACTTGCTACTGCATGCTGCCTTACAGAGCTGAGGGAGCTTGCTGATGCCAGTGACAGGAAGAAAGGGAGAAGGACAGAAAGGAAAGCCTGAAATGCAGCAGCTCCAAAGAGCTTAATTTGCCTGCACCACTTGAAAAAGAGATAAGCAGGACAGAAGGAAGGCAACAAGCTGTGACAAGTGATTCCCTAAACCCAGAATCTTTTGCAAAGGTATTAGATAAGAGTGTCATAGATTATACTAGGATATTTATATAATTGATGACTTCCCAGAATAACCAGTCAAAATTCTTCTCAAGCATACCAAAAATTAGGCAGAAACCAGCAGGGCCCTTGGGGGTGGTTATAGGAGAAAAGCTGTAAAGAGCAGATCTCAGTAAGAGGCAAATTCTTACCTAAGACTGCCTTCCAGCCTTATCCCAGCAGAGAAATAATAAGGCAGTTCTCCTTTTCAGTGAAGACCACTCCAAAGCTTACCCACTAAGTACAACTGAGAAGAGAGCCTACCTAGAGATTAAGTGATAACTCCAGGAGATAGATGCCCCTTGCAGAGCCATTACCATTCTGAACCGTGAGATTCTTTTTCCTCCTCCCTCAAGCTAATCAGGCATGATTCTCTTTCATTCCTCCAATCCTTTTGCCACAATTTAATTCCCTTTTTTTTAGCATTCGAGTGAAAAGGTATCACCCGAGAGGCAGGAATCATTAAACTTTATTCAGTGTTAACTCAGTGAATTGCATGCCAAGCCAAGCTTCCTGGGAATGACATTAGCACCTCTGCTGGTCAGTGAGCTCAGACCCAGAGCTAATACTTAAGCTTCAGCTTTTGGTTAATCTGTATTACCCTTCATGGTGGCTCATACCCTGCCCTAGCCTGAGCTACCCTGAGGATTCCCCAGGGAAGGAAATTCAGGCATACAAGAACACTCACTTCGGTATATACACAATATACGGCCTGGGAATCACAGTAAGAGGGAGCCAGTATATTCACAAAGCTTTTTGAATAAAGAAAAACAGAATTGGCAATTTGTATACAGATTAACTGGAACGAAAGCTGGCACTCTGCATTGCTTCCAAATCTCTCTTCCACAGCTATCAAAACATATCTATCAAAAATGGAAGTAGGTATAGGTACCACTCCTTTTCACCTGCAGATTGCCTACTATTGAGGTGGGGTTTTTACCTTCACCCCCTGTTATTGGGGAGTCAATCCCTCCAAACACACAAAGGCTTGTAAGACCACAGGTATTGCCTGTTAAAGCTGGTGAGGCACATCTCACCACAGAGGGATGCCAGCACTGAAGGCACAAAGCAGAACTGCTGCTACCCCTCTGTGCCTTGTCCTTCCTGAGAAGCAGCTCTGTCAGTGTGGAAAGCATTACAGGTAATGCTGCAGACTCATCAGCTGAGGACAGAAGGGAGAGCACTGCAACACAGATGAGGGGAAAAGGACCAAGGAACCCAACAATGATGCTCCTCATATCCTCACACCTTGCCTCATCCTCCCAAGGCCTCTGACCTGCAGACCTCTTCCTCTCTCCCCACCTCCATGTGGCTCTGCCCACTCAAAGCTGGCTTGCAAATGGAAAGAGATCACTTAGGAAAGGTTTTGCTGTTTCTTAAAAAATCGCTGTTTATTCAGGGCATGACAAAAGTTAATAGGATGATCCTGTTCCACAGAGACAGAGCAAACACACAGCTCTAGCATAACTGGTGTTACTGTTAAGAAAAGATATCAGTAATATTTTAGTGAGGAACTGCCCTCTAAATGTTTCTTCTCTCTGCTGGCCTCAGGCTAAGGCTTTGAATTGTCTTGAATGAAGATGTCTCTGGTTGATCCATGCTTAATTCCTGCTGTAGGGCAGTTCAGGTCAGCTCTCTGCTGCACATCTGTTTATGTTAAACAGACAGGTTTTGGAAGCAGCAAATTGTGCCACAAATGGCTCCACAGAGGTAGGAAGCCTCATTTGGTCTTCAAAGAAACTTCCTGAAGTAAATTTTAAAACTTCAGTGCTCCAAACATGAAGGACACCTGCATGTCATTAAGTACTTACTGCTGAGCAGACAGCTTTCTGGGTCACCATCTGTTCATCAGGAGCACCAGCTCCTGGCTGCCTTTCCCCAATTCAGTGAGCTCCAGGCTTTGAACTCTCAGCCTTGGCAGCTCACAATTACTCAAAAGGTAGCAGGGATGGTTCCTCTGTGTCAGCAACACAAATCAAAACACAGTGTCCCACGAGAGAACTATTAACCAGGCACAGTTCAGTAAAGTCTGTTTAAGGATTAGAAGAGCTAATCAGAATAGCTGATAATGTATATGCCTCTGTTTGTGGTATCTACTGCTGCCCTTCTAATCTCATCAAGCTGCCTGCTTATCTGTAGTTATCTTGCTCTGGTAACACTTATTTTGTGTGTTGTTTAAACAAAAATCCTCTCTTGTGCTAGAAAGTTTGCTACCTAGGCTACTACTTACAGAAAAAAGTTTAAGATCCATTGGCCAAAACAACACAACTTGCTGAAAACACTTTGTGTAGCAACAGGAGAAGCTACCTGCATACAGCTTGAGAACAAATATCTCATCAGCTCCAGAAATCCAGAATGACTTTCCTGCTGCTACACAGAACCCAGGCTGGCCCAATCCTGGCACTTCTATCCCAAGTCTTCAGTCTAAAGTTTCAGCCTTTTGAAGCTGAATCACCAGATGGTTCCACTAGATCAACACAGTCATCAGAACAGGCAAAATTAATCACAGAGACAAAACAAAAGGTAATGGGTCCTAATGCTCACTGGGGAGAATGCTCCTTGTGTAAAACAAAGCAGGACAGGGAGAACAGAGGCTGCTCTAAGGTCTGTGGGACTGATGTAGTCTGTAATCACCTCCCAGATCATAGGCTTACAACTTCTGCTTTCTTGGCCCCTGTCCTCCCCACCCAGGTTGTATTACACAATTTAAAACTGGCACATTTCCACATTCTCAGAGAGAGGAACAAACAAATTTTCCCATTTGGGAAAATCCTGCTTGGTATTTGATGTTTCAGAATCTTCTTAAATAAAGCCAGCAATTTATCATAGCTATAGCCAGTGCTCAAATTGAACTAGAGTTCAAAGCTGCTAAGCTTCTTCGTTCTTCTCAGTGAGAGGAAAATCAGCATTTCCCTTGAAATTTCCCTTGTTCTGGAAACAGAACTGGCTTATCCACATGACCAGAAAAGCTCATGGTGCTCCTATGAGCAAAGGAAGCCTACAAAGCTGACACCTCCTCCACCCCACCTAAACACAATCCACCTATCTCAAAAATGCATGTTTTTTCACTCAGATTCACCTTTCTAAGAGGACTTCGTATAGATGACACTTGAGGAGAGGAAGATAATGCTTGGATGGAGTCCTTTTGTGCCTAAGGACCTGGATTTCAGGAATAAGGGTGTGGCCTGCCCACCTTCTGGCAAGAAAGTATCTCTTGATTGGAAAGGAAAGCATGCACTTAGCTAGCATTCCAAAAAGACAAGGTAAGCAGGAGAAAAAACACAAAGAAAACAGAAAAAAAAACCACCATCAACCAAAATATGTTTAGAAAGGAAAGAGTAAGCAACTCTCTACTTTACTGGTTCATGACCTCCCCTTAACACAGCCCTTTAAGTTTCTATGACACATGTTTCTCTGTTCCCTCTGTTTTCACATGAGGTTTGACTCTTATTTCTCTAGGTTTAAGGAGCCAAGTTACAAATTGATATGATAAAGGGCAACACAAGAGGTGTGACTTGCAACATGTCACAGCCTTTGTAGGAAGCAAATTGGCACCTAAATCACAGTATTTGCATATTACAGTTAAAAAGGGAACTCAATTACTTGCTAAAGCAGGACACATTTGCTATCTTTTAAAACACAAGTTCTGCTTCCCTGACCTGCCCACATTTCACCTCTGAGAAGCTGAGAAAAACTCTTCTGTCAAGACAAAATGGATGTCCTTATGCAAAAGCCCTAAGTTAGCTCCTTGTACCAATCTTCTGGTATCCACAACTCCACATTTGCCATTTACACTTTGTAGGATGAGGGATCCACTGCCTTCTAAGGAAAGCTTTTGTGAAATTATCATCCTGCCTCCCGCCATCAACACTGTAATATAGTAAATTAGTTTGTAATTGAATTTTTCTTATCATAGCTGTCCCCAGAAAGTTAGAGAGGCCTTCAGTACGTGTAATTTTTCTTCTCTAGGAGATATTTATAATGTGGTTATCTGTTCTTCTTGAGTTTGTCAGGAAGACTAAGTTCCTTAAGCTGCAGAGCAAACTTTATCCAGGCACTAGTTTGCTGGAGAGTTCTTCTTTTCCTTTCTTTTTTCTCTTTTGCATTCTTTGAAAATGTTGACACCAACACAGGATGCCTTATCCCTGTATCTCTGTCATCACCATCATCACCCTGGTTTGGCCCTCTTGGGCATATGCCTAAAATTTGGTTTTAGACTTTCCTCCACAGCACTACATTCAGAGCTCATCTGCCAATTCCTGTGACCCCCTAAAATCCTTTTTAATCTCTGCTTTCCAGCTATTTCCACTATATAGGTTTCATTCATACATATGGAGATAGAAAGGACTAAAACATTCTGTGCTAAGCTACTTGCATCATTATTTTCAGCGTTGAAATACAACAGGGAAAATTTCACCCAGCCCTAACACACTGACAAAGACAACAAAAGGAACAGGTGGAAAGAGGCTCCCTGCCTTTTTCTGACGTCTTTCCCTCTTTCCAGAAAGGTAGAAAGAGGTCCTCAGCAGGCTCAGACTGTTAATAACTACTCCAGTGCTCAGTTAGTAATGACTTTTGCAATATTTAACATTTTCCTTATAGACTAAGTCTAATTCTTTATTAATTTTTAAAAGAAAAAAAGAATTAAAGAATGTTTTCAGTCTTCAGCTTTAAAGAAAATACTTGAAAGTATGACCATCGGGTTACATTAAAATAATAAAAAACTAATGGAGAAGAAGAATCCCATCATTGTTTCGGATTTTCTTCATCTAGCGATTTTTAGGCAAATATCCTGACAGGAAAGGGGGAGGAGTGGGGCTGTCAGTACCGTATTCAATGAGTATAATTACACTGAATTAGTGCTAAGGGGTTTAGAGAGAGGGAAAAATACTATTCCACAGAGTTAATATAAAGTGGGCTTTCATGTACACACAAACCCACAAGGAGCAAGCTACTGCCTGCTGAGACCTATTTGAGAGCCAAGGGATTGATCGGACTCAGCCAGCCCTCGCTCCAGAGAAAAGCTGCAGTGGTGAATTACTGTAAAGCAGCACTCACATGATTGATGGGTTTACCCCCACCACCACATTTGTTTCAAAGATCCATTTTGTCTTCCGTGGCGACGGTGGGAATTAACCACACTCACAATGGCTGGCGGGATTTTGCAAGACCGATCCAAGGTCCTGGAGTTGGATGCAGCTTTCATCTTTCCAGCCGTGTCACTGGAGAACAGGGAAAGGATGCCATTTAACACCCAGGCTTTGAGGAGCACCCTCACATCAGCCTCCTCAAAGAGTCTGCAGACTTTCTGCCATCAGACCAGCCAGCTCATGCCTGGAGAAGGAAGTCTTTGAAGGAGCTCTGCCTTTGATCTCCCCTGCAGTCTGATACTACACCCACTCATCCTTACATCCAAGGGACCACAAGGTCTATTTATTTCATCTCTTGTTTTTTAACCCAATATGTATTTAGCAATAGATTTTTTTTTCTCCCTTTTCCCAATGAAGAGCAAGAGAAAGCCTGAACTCTATCCAGTAAAAGACCCAGAGACTCCACATAATGTGTGATGGGATTTCTCCTCAAGGCTCGGGCACTGCAAATTTAAAGTAGTTAGCACAGAAAAGAGAATGGGGGAGAACAATCATACAAGAGCCCAGATCATGAGCAGCTTTTAAAAATGTCCTGAAATCTTATGAATGGAGAATATGACACAAGAAGCTGGAATCTTATGAAAGCCCAACCACAAGCCTGCTTGGGACTGTCCCACAGCATCCCAGGAACCAATTTTTCATCCAGGAATAAATAAATCTGTGTCAACTGCAAACTGCTCTGGACTTCTCAAAAGTCCCTGGAAGGTACTATATACATGAATAACATTTTGTTTTCCTTTATATAGTAAATAAAAAGAGAGGAAAAGAAAACCCTCAAAAAAACAAATAATAGCATTAAATGCTATTAACTACACCAAGTTTACTGCACATAAGTGAAATGTAATCTTCCTACAAACAACTCTGCAAAAGCATTTCACACTGCATCATTTCATTTCTCTTGCCCTGGTTTGCCATAAAAACATGTCTTATACTACAGCACTTCCTCTGCACCCTAGTCCTGTTCTAGCCACAAGGATGGAAAAAAAAAAAAAAAGATGCATTTGAGCTGCAGTCCTTGGTGTCCCTGTACTCACACCATTTCTTAATCACTACCTGCACTATCCACTGCTCCTCACAGTGTGGGAGCCACACCATCCCAACAGCTGTCCCAAGTCTGGGCCTGGAAAAAGGGTCTAAGAGCACAACAATGCAGCTTGTTTTCCAATCAGTGTTAGGCCTGGGAGCTTCCCAGCATGCCCTGTCTAGGTTTCTCACAGCACATCAAAGTCCTCTCCTCAGGTTTAGGGCACCCTGCAATCAATCCTCTTCAGTCCCTTCTTGGAAACCATTTTCATCTGCCTTTACAGCTATGGCAGATGTTCCAGGAATCACAAAGTCAAATGTTTTGAGAGGTCTCTGTCCCTTCAGGAGCCTCCCCAGCCAACCCAAAGAGGCAGATGCTGCAGTTGCATTAAATGGGGTCGAGCACATTTCAGCCACCACGCCCAATTCTCACTTGGAAATTCTCACACCAAAATGTGTCATAACTGAAAGCACACAGTAACTAGGTTAGTCCCTGTGCACCAAACAACCCATACAGACCACAGTTAGAGCTCAGCTGTCCTGGAATGGGTGGGTTAAAAGATGAACCCTCAGCATTCTTGGCAGCAAATAGGAACTGCTCTCAGACTGCCTCCTGCTACCATACATTTCCAAATTTTGTATGTGTGCATTTCATTAAACCCAAAGGACAGGGTGTTCCATTTCACTGTGAAAAGCTCTCAGTTGCAGAGAAATTGATTTGTCCAGACCATCTTCACTTGTCCTAGCCTCTGTTTCTGTGGTTTGTCAGTTATACACACATGCTGTGCACTCCCCCACGCACACAGAGAAGAATGGGATCAGCGGTGGGTTTCACTGGGACCTCACAGAGCTGCTGGAAGCCTGCAAACCACACACATGGGAAAGCACACCATAAGACAATGTCATGGATGCTGGGTGAGCTGTGGTGAACACCAGAGCAGCAGAGAACCCACTACTGCTGTATTAACAGGGTCACCAAATCCCACAGGCCAATCCCACCAGACCAAGCTGAGGGCTCACTCCAGTCCCAGGAGGCTGACAGTCCTGGTTTCCTCCTGTCATATACAAAAACCATTCCACTGAGCTCTGATCAGCACACTTAAATTCCACCCTTCCCCACAAATCCTCTAACACTGCAGCTCAGTGCAGTGGCATTAGCAGCTGGATGTCAAACACAGGAGTGCTATTAAGAAAGGTCAAGCTATTTCATTTCCAAAGCCTTTGCACAGTGGAGCACCGTTCAAACCAGGTGGAACTTTCCTCAAGTTCCACCTAAACAATGACTGACTTTAAATAAAAGCTGCTTGTTGGCACTCCTTCCTTAGCCACACTCAGAGGCACGGTAAGCAAGTATTCTAAAAGCTCCACCTTTAGAAGCAGGAGGTTATCTGCAACCCCAGTTGGCTTCTGTCGCTCCTGGTGCTGTGTCTGTCACAGCAAACCTGTAACGCATTTAGTGACTCACATGACGACAAGGAACACTAAGCCCTTGTGCCCATGCACAGCACCCTCCATAAAAACCACTTGAGCTCATCAAGATTAGGAATGAGCTCTTTCTTAAGTCCAGCCCAATCCAGTTAACAGGCTTATATGGAAATGCTGAGAGACAGGGCTGACAAGTGGCAATGCACCTAACTTGCACACGCCAGTTCGCTAAAAAGGAAGAACGTGCTGGTGCTGCCTAGCTCAGGCTCACAATTGCCTCTTTCCTCTTCATATATTCCTTTACAGATGCTTTTCTCTAAAGATATGAATCTAAAATGGCTTGGGTGACCTTTGTGAGTACTAATCACTGTTATAAATCTTGTGCCAGTAGCACAAAGAAAGAAAACCAACTGTTAAAGACAAGCCCATTTCATTTTTCCTGATCAAATAGCCTTCCCTTCCTGCTCTTGGCATATGTTTGCATAAGTTGATTTTCTTCTGCTAAAAAGATGCTGGCATGCATCAAAACAGAAAAAAAATGCACAGAGATGTTTTGAGCCTGCTTGCTGTGACATCAGCTAGTGATAAGACACTCCTGTCCCATCTCTCTCATTCCATCTGTGCACAGGAACGCAACCTGGGAAAAGGGCTGCACATGACCTTCTGCTGAGGAGCAAGCACAGGGGCAGATGTCCAAGCCCTGCCCTCCCCACCACTGCTGAGCATGTGGGAGAGCTCCAAAACCAAAGCTGAAACAAAAGCTTCCTCTCTTTCAAAAGAGTTGCCTTAAGACTCCACACTTAAAAGGTAGTAACAATAAAGCACCTGCAACCATAACTTACTAAGACTTCATTTTCCATAATAGGAATCAGAAAGGGGAAAAAGAGAGAAGAATAAACATAAATTTTGCAAATAACATAAATACTCCTAGGAGTTAAATGAAAGGCATTTTAAAAGTATAAGTGTTACTATGAGAAGTTAATATTAAAATAATTTTCTGTGAGATGCATGGAGACTAAGTCAGCATCAGAAAAACTGAACACAGTCAGACTTAAGAGAAAATAGATAGTTTGCACAGGATATTTCACTTCTGACAATATATTTGTTTTCAAATAGTTATCCATTTACCACAGCTGAAAATCATCAGGGCAACAAATTTCATGTACATGGGTGCAACTAGCTCACATTTCTAATATCACAAACAGCTTCCTGGAGCACAGTTTTCCCATGTGTTAATTTAAAAAACAAACAAACAAACCCCCTCCCCCTCAACAATGCAGGGGCACAAAAATTGTTAAATTATACAGCCAATCTAAATCACAATAAGACTATATACACATATACAATTACTTTTGCATATATGTTTAGTTACTTTGGTGGGCCTTCAGATGCTTTGGATCAGGCTTTTAACTAAAATGCTTAGAGGGGATTCTTCTAAAAGGCAAAAGCATACAATACTGCACACAAAGCAGCTAAGGAAGAAGAGGTCAGAAGGACAAACAGGACTTTTCAAGCTTTCCTTGCAGGGAGGTACAGCAGGTGAGTTTCCAACTAGGAATTCTGAGCTACAGTTTTGAGGATGATAATACACAAGCTTCCAAATCAGACCAGGGCTAATCAATGTGAAATAGTTGGTGACCAAATGATGGCATTACCATTTTCTATAAAGGTGAAAGTACAGTAATTTTTATAAAGGATTTCTTGTCAGTGCAGGTAACTCACATGGTGGCAGTCAGATGGCAGTTTAAAGACTGCAGAAGGAAAACCTACAGTGAGTAAGTTCCAAACAACGAAAAAGAATTGATTAAGAATTAGGGCTGCTTCTAGACTTATTTCTGAAGTGAGGACTGTGACAGTTCAGATACAGTTCGACAGGATGTAAACACAGAATTCTCTCACAGTCATTTGAAATCTTCACACCACAGTTACCACCTGATTATGGTGTATGACTGGGAGGTCGTTATCAGTGCTAAGAGAACCAGGTTTTAAAAATCACAGAATCTGGGAGTTGCTTCTTTCTGTTCCCTGAGAGCTGTCCTTTCAAAAAGCATGCCAAAAATGAGCACAGATATTCTGAAACGATGCCAAAATGCAATTTCTGATGATACTTCTGGTCAGTCAGAAATAAAAGAAAACAAAATTACTTCGCAAATGTAGTTTAAGAATTTATTCACTCACAGGATATCTTTAAGGGAAAGAAAATGGAAATGCAGCCCAAGTGAAACTAATAGGAGAGAACAACCTTGGCAGGTGAGATGTAAAATGGAGATTAAGAGGTCCAAGAGCAAGGCTGAAGAACAAGGAAGCAAATGCCTAGTGACAAGTAATAAGGCATTCCTGCAGCACACGGGAGACTGGAGCTCCAGAAGAGCCGGTGGGTCCTGCAGACTCCCCTGACACGAAATCAGCGAGGGCAGAAAGAGGTTGCACAGAAGTTAAAGGGCTCCTTGGCTTTCACTTCAGTGCAGGGAAGGGAGATGCATGCCCCAGGGCTGTACAAGTAAAGAACTTGAGGCAGAATTGCCAGACAGAGTTAAGGGAAATGAAATAAAGCCAATGAAAAAAAGAAACTACTTGAGAAATTTGATTGCACTAAACTGCATTTCCAGAGCAAGTCAGAGCAACTTTTTCCTGAGAAAAGTCAGTTAAAGGCAAGTGTAAACCAGCTGAAATAGGAGCCCCACAAACTAAAAAAGTCTAAAAAAGCACATTTCTCACAAAGATAAATCATGCCTCACCAACCTACAATGAGGTTTTAAAAACATATCCTGGCTATTTTTTGCTAGATGTAAATTGTTCAGATTTTCGAAGACTCTGAAACTGTTAGGAGAGTTTTGTCATCTTGGGACAAGAGGAAAGGTCCTGTCCTTCTTTCAATATTAGCCAAGGAACAGAGACTCCCAGGACAAGAACAATATTTATTTTTGTGCCAAAGGGAGATGTTTTAGCCCCAAAGTCCTGCCTAGGATCAGTGTTGCAGAAGGCATTTGTGAAGCATTTGAAAGAAAGAATGGAAAACAAGGCCACAAAACCCTCTGCCCATACAATGTGGTGTTAATCAGCAGTGTGGGGGTCCTTGTCCTCACAACTATCCAGGCAACTGGACAACACAAATACCAGATAAAATTCACCCCATACATGTTGAGGTCTAGTAGGGAAAAACAACAACAACAACAACAACCAGACAAATACATATTTATCTGCTTCCATACCAGATTCCACTAGTGACTATTGAACTAACTTCTAGACATCAAAAAAAATCTGGAGACAGAAGATGTCCCATCCCTGTTCTTAGCAGAAGAGTTGTTTCAGAGCAGACAAAACTTTGGAACAGCACTTCTAAAATTGTGAACTGCAATATGAAAAAAATGCTTGACTGTGGAAATGAAAATTACAGAATGCCGGGTTAAATTTCAACTAAATGTGGTTGCTAGAATAAGGGCATGAATTGTGAGCACACTTACAAATCAAGAAACTGAAACATTCTGTTGATTTAGAATTAGGCATGGGGCTGTGAAAGGCTACTGAAAATGAGAAACATGAGAGGATCTGTAGTATTTATGAATGCTGACCTACTGCACTATTTAAATAGAAGACAGATTAAAGCAAAGACAAGTTGAGGTTATGAAAATAAGGACATTATAGACACATGAATTCAAAATTGAGATTCAGGAAACCTCAGCTATTTGGAGTAATGAAAATACATCTTCAAAATCAAAACAGATTGCTTGCTGCTTATCTGTCTAGGGGAAAACCCCTTTCAGATCTGTCCACATGTAAAGCTAAGGAAGAAGAACACTATTTGCAAAGAGTTTTAAGAAATCCACATCAGCCTGGTTTCACAGAACTCAGCCCATGCTCTCCCATCCACTTTCACATCTTTTACAATGGGACTAAAGAGAGTGGTCCATGCCTTGGGAAAAGCTGGGCCTAATTCACAGACAGACCCAGCTGCTGCTACAGAGGCACCTTCTGCCTTCAGTGGTTTAGCTCTGCAAGGCAGCAAAGCTGGGGCCATACAGGAGTCTGAGCAAGGAAACCAGAGTTCTCTTGGGATCAGCAGCTGCAGCTTGGAAGTTCTGCTGCTCCAAAAAGTATTTAGGCCTAGACTATATTTTTTAAACCTGAAGGAATAGAAGACAGATATAAATGGGATTAAAAAAATATCCCTTTCCTTTCATATCAATCACACTTTGCATCAGGCAGTGAAAACCAAGTTTATTCTCTGCTAAGGGCACTGACCAAAGGCTAAAATGCTTTTTGCAATAGAAGTTATGATTATACAGGGAGAATAAAAAGAAAAAAGAAAAAAAATCAATACACCATGTCTCATGTGAAACAATTGAAAAGGACATGCACAAATTTTGGGGGAAAAATGAACTAAAATTTCTATTTTTGTTCAATTCTACAATAATAGTAGTAATAATTGTAAATAACAATTACAAGTTATTTCAACTATTTACAATTATTTGTAAAGAGACAATTTTATAATAACTTAAAATTATCACAACTGTTTAAAATGTTTACAAGTACAGCACTTATATTCTAATTCTCAAAGGTATGCTTTGAAGAAAATTTTAAATGGATCAGTAAAGTATAAACTTGAGAAAATGCTCCTTGTTGCCCACTGCTGTATTCTATAGCACCTATTTCTGAGACATCACGATCATAAAAATGCCCTAATGAAGAGCACGAGCTGGACATCACAGGGCATCATGAAGAGTTTACTGTTGCCATTGTGTCTGTCTCCTATGTAGGCTAAGGTCTTATTTCTGTTCTCTCAATGCCCATTAAGTGTTTGAAGTGTTCAGATTCCAACTAGAATTCCACTGACCTGGAACAGGAATCATGGATTCAGTAGCTCAAAAATTTCCATTTTGCTAAGCCTTAGACAAAGTATTTCAACCTCAATTTTTCTTGACTTAAGACAGACAGATAGTTTACACTTCACAGACTTCTTCTGCTTTCAGTTTTTGGTTTGTTGCAGTTTAAATAAGACAAGAAATTCCCACCCACAATTACTTGAGAAATCTCAGTTGGTAAAATCCCAACTGGAATCAGAGCTTTATTGCACATGCTGAAAGTGTCAATGCATAAAGATGTGAACTTGTCATTTACAGTACATGTTGTACAATTGGTATGTCTTAAGTTATCTAACACATTTTTGCTATGCATCCCTACTTTTTTTGAAGTTTCTCCAAGCAGAGAGTTGCTTTTGGTGTGTGTGTAAGGTATGATGTCAGGGCAAAGTCTCTACACCTCTCTCTCTTTTCCTCTATAAAAACACATGCCTGCCATACCCACTCATCCTACAGTTGTGGTTAGCACAGGAAAGAGGGGCTCTTATTTAAAGGACTTTCAGACATAGTCATAAATAATTCAAACTAAAATATAGTACACAGAAGTTAAATGGGAAAAGTAGATGCTGTAAGATGGCACCTTATTTTTTAAGCCATTTTCTTTTGTGGCATCATTCAACCTACCAGCATTCTCAAAAGCTCTCTCTCTTTGGGAAAATCAGTACAGAGGTGCTGTATTTGGCACAGAGAAGCAGCCAAAGAAAGGCCAGGACCATGCAGGACACTGTATTACCAAGTAAGAAGAGGTGCTTGTAAATGTTAACTCAGTTGCAAAATACTGGAAGTGCCTATAAATATTTTTGAAAGCAGCTTCAAAATAACTTATCTGGATTAATATTATGAGAAAGAACAGAAGGTTCACACACTTCTCCTCCCATTCCCATCCCTTTTTGGACTTCGGATTTTTTTTCCATCATGAAAACACAGCAACTTTTGCAGGTAGTTACGAGAGAGAGAGAAAACATTCCCCTCTCTCCTACATTTCTGATTTCAGCCAACTTTACTAAATATTTTAGATGTTAAGCCCAGAAGATTTCTCCCTTCAGAGACAAAACCAAGGATTGATCCCAGTGGGAAGATGGCAGCCTCCACCTCTCATCAGGATAAACTCAGAACCTTCACAGCACCAGTTTGTCATTCAGGGACAGGTTTGGCCAGGGGTTATGCACAGCCCAGACTCTGCCTTGGAAAGGCATGGTTATTAACATGGACTAACAGAAGCAGTTTACACTGGAAAGTGGAGGAGAAACCAAACTCATCATTAGCTTGGCTTAAAAAAAAATTACAAGAGTACTTCATGCTTAAACAGGTGTCCAGAAACACACCAAGTGAAGCTGTCAAAGGCCCCATGGTAAATGCATTGCTATAAAAAGTTTCACAAGAGCTTTTATACCATCCACTCACAAAGGACATGAACCTGAACACATAGTGTGTCATCAGAGAGTTTTATTTGCACTAATTATGTTAAACTTATAAATGAAGTTTGCACGCGCAAGCAAAGATTTTACACAGATTTTTACATGTACTTTGTCTAAGTAAATCCCACTGTTCTCAGTGAGGTAACTCAGAGCCCGTAAAGAAGTTCCAACAATGCACAAGACATGCAAAGACTATAGCTCAAATTAGAAGTGATGGAAAGAAGAGAATGACACCTCTTAAAACACATACACCTAGAATTCCAATGACCACTCAATATTAATGAGCACAGAATACAAACTAAAACTCATGTCCTGTTTAACGTCAGCCTCTTGAGCTAACAAACATAAAGGGAGAGGAGCTTGTCTTCTCTTCTTTACCACCCCATAAACACAGTTTCCCATGGTATTTGCAAGCACAGCAAAGACCAGATTCAATGCAGTTACCCCTACTTAGGCAGCCTATAATCCCTGCAGCTCTTTACAAATCCTCTGCTGGTGGATGGTCTATTTGGGATTAGTACTAGAAGGAAAATGAGAGCAGCCTTCAGGCTCCTCTGAACTCTGCAGATCTCTGGTCAAACTGGCCAGAGGATCATTGTACCATAACCAGCTCCCACATGGGTTTCTGATTCTGTTTGGGGGGGGGGGTTTGGTTTGATTTGTGGGGGGGATTTTTGTCCTTCTGCTGCATAAATAAGCCTAGAAGAGGAGGAGGCCCAGAGCATGGAAGAAGTATGCTAATGCCATATCATACCAACTGCCATGCCAACAGCAATCACACACACACGCCTGCTCGCACGCTCCTGCCAAATAATCACTTCAGCAAACATCAACTACAGAGATTAGCAAAAGCGTCTGACAACGCGCAAATCGGACAAGAAACACGGGCTGAAGGGACAGCTTAGCAAAGTGAGGATTTAGGGAGTGAAATGACATGAAGTTCCTGAATCAAAGCTTGCAGCATTTGGGAAGACTGCTGAAAATCCTATCTGTTGGCTAGTAGATTTTTTCCATCCACCCGTCCCTACTGCATATCAGCTGCAGCCAGACAGGCTTCTAATAAAAGCAAGTGACTCTTGCACAAAGGAAAACATCTTTCTGGCCTCTGGGAGGGCAGCAATCCAAGCAAACAACCAGGCACTCAGGTGGCACAAGCTATTGGGAAGCAACCACGGCACCGCAGGGGCTTTTCAGCACCAAAAAGCAAACTAAATCCCTGAAGTAAAAGACTGGTTTTCCAGGTGGAACCATCCTAGGCAGAAAAAGAACTTCAAATTATTTTTTTAATGGGATGGGATGGGGAGGCTACTCTTAAACATGTAATTTTTATTGTTCAAACTAAAGGAACAAAGTGGTTTACAGATTTAAGGCAGAATATCAGAACAATCTATTATCTCTAATTTGCTATAAGATGCTCAACTCCAAAGGCACTTTCAATGAAAGCAATTAGATTTTGCTGCAAGAAGCACAAGAAGAGTCACAACCATTTAGCAGCATTATAGCACATTTGTGTCTTATTTTGAAGAATTTATTGCCAAAACAAAGGAGGGGGTACTGTTTCTAAATCTCATATGGAACTGTATATTCTTTATTCTGCTAAAGCTCTTGCTGCAGCATCAACTTTGCCTGGATAATGTTTGGAGGATGTGTGCCTGGTTAAATATTAATCTCTGCTAGACAGGAAGAATATGATTTCTAATCAGCTGAAAAGAGCTAAATATTGAAATAGAACAAGCTTGGTTGTCTGAAGGCAAGCTGTGACTTTGTAGCACCATTGCACAGACACCACCATATCAGAACTGCCATCTTTCTACCAAGGGCATTTCTAAATCACTCCTCATCTTACTTTCAAAGACAAAAGACTTTTCTTAAGAGTTCTATCCCTTACCACCTGAGAAAGTGCCTAAATGAGCATTACAGAAATGTTGAATTTGGCATTTTGAGACAATGTCACTCTTCCCACTGTTGTTTGAATACCGTAAACCTGCTAATAAAAAAAAAAAAAGAAAAAAAATAGTTATCTTTAAAAACAAAGTTTTTGATACAACTAATACCCTTACCCAAAGTATTAAGCACATTTTGGATGCTCCTATCACAGAGGAAAAGATGCTACAGACTGTGAGCCTTCTGTTGTTGGCTACAGATGGGTGCATATATTTGCATTGCACTACTAAGGCTCCTTTGCACTTCGAGATACATGATGTGTGAGGAGTAGAGCTAAAAAATAAATACATACATAAATGAATCTGTTGTTCTAGTGATCTACCAGAAACAAGGAAGCCTTAAATGCAAGAGCCATATCATCTTTAGTTGGTGATGAAACTAATGCCACTGTTTGCATGGCTCTAAGGAGGAAAAAAACCAAAAAAGAACAAAACAGGTTTTGTGCCTGCTATCCATTGGAACTGAATCTGAGAAGTTAGTTCAGTAATTTCTATGCAGAGACACTCTGACTTCCACAGATACACATACATTTACTGTTTGTTTCAATGCACAAGGAATTCCCATGTACCCATGAAGTCAAATTATCTGTTTTTTGCCTTTTTAATCCTTAGGGACAGAAAAGGCAACAAGTAGATGCAATTAGCAAAGCCAGATGATGAAGACAACAGCAGAGTCATCTCTGTGCTTTAATGAGCTCAGATGATCAAGAGCATCTTTGCACTCCAGCCTAAGAAAAGGTCCACCTCCACCTCATGGTCCTGTGCCTGTCTCCACTCAGCTGAACCAGCCTCCCTCAACACCCAAGCATCAGCCCAGGTGCGTAGAGGAGGCTTTCACAAGGAAAGCAGAGCCCGTCCAATCTTGTATTCCCTCCCATTTGTTCTGTCTGGTTTTATTCTTGAGAGGAGTTTTTTGTACAGATAGGGAATTACTCCAAAAATACTATTTGAAGATGGCAAAAATTCTGGTTCAATTATGCGGTTTGCTACCTGTAGACCAGTGTCAAAATCAGGATTTAGGCTGGGGTGTTAGAGAATTTCTCCTGTTTCTCTTCCCTCCTCACAGCCATTTGATGACGGTTTGATCCACAACTAAATAGGGGATGTTACAAGGTCCAAGCAATGATGAAACTCTGAAGAAACTAATGAGGAAGGAAGATTTTTATAATGCTCTCGTGAAATGAGCTCTAAAACAGTGTGAGCAGGTCTCAAAGCAGAAAGGCCCAGTTTAAAACTGAACTTTGCAGTTTACTAAATGGCAGTGTGCAGGAGCCTCAAGCACTGTTTATTTTCAAAGACTTTTTTATCAGAAAATACACAACTCCTGTAACTCTTCTGCTCTTTACCCCTCTGTTGCAGCTGCCATGCAACATGGCCCTAAGGCCCAAAATAACACATTAATACATTTTTCTTAAAGTAATGGTACTGGATTTTGCCCCAGATGTAGTTAGCTCAACTCCTCACCTCCAGAGGCCACCCCCATTGAAACCAGAATGTGCCATTCTGGGAAGGCAAGGAAGGGCTCTTTGGAGTGGAGGGATGGTGAGGGTGAAAATCCCCTGGTTTTATCAGTAATACATCTCACTCTTGATTACATTTCCATTCTCCCTTCTCATCTCCCATCAAACTGCCTGCAGCTGTGTTCTCTCAATCTTCAGCCTGGAAGACATGAAAAAGCAGTCTGTAAGACGACTACAGTTTTTCAAAAGTCACTCCCACACACATAGACAGGGAAGGAAACAAAAAAGTTAAAAAATAAGAAAGTTATCATAGCGCTGCTGCGGAATGTAGAGACAGATATTCTAAATGGCACAGTGATTCTGTTCCTTGGAATAAAAGAAGGTGAGACATACTGACCGAGAGTGTCTAGTTAGGTGAAGTCCTTTCTACCAAGATAAGGTGAAACACTACTGAAACAAACAGAACTACTTTTAAGTCCTTTTAAGGACTTAAGACCTTAAGCCTTAAGTCCTTTTAAGTCTTCAAGGTCCTTACTTTTCGCTAGGGAAAAAACTGTAGGAGCCTGAAGAGAGTCTGAAAGGTATTGACAAACTTGGCATCACAAGATGAGTTCTTCTGGCAATTCAGAACAAGAAAAAATATTAAGAAGCAAATTGCATACTGACTGCCAGCTCTTATTTCATGGGGTGGATCAAGGTCATGTTAAAGGTAGTGGGATTAAAGAGTTCTTCAGCTGATGACCACTTCTATTCAATCCAAAATCAGCAGTCTGTAAAGCATTTTTAATTTCTTTTTAAAATCAATATGGTCTTTTTATTTAGTGCCTAACACTGCTGACACAAGTAACAAGTAGCCAGTGCCCTGAAATTTAGTGACACCCAGAAGATGTGCCTTTTCTCATCTGGCTTTACTGCTGCTGTGTCAGTCCACAGAGACAGTGCCATACCATTTCTTACGCAACCACTCTGCTCTGTGGGTTATTGTAGTGCAACAAAAACATCCACATTACAGAAGACATTGCTGGCTCCTCTAATTCCATTTTTCCACAGTGCTTCTGCAGAAGAAATCGATGTCAGACAACTGGCTCAAATTTCCCCGAACTCCCCTCAAATACACATTGAGCACTCGACAATGCCCACTTTTCTATTTTCCTCTCCACGGCTCCACTGGAGAGGACCCTCTGTGCATTCAGAGCAGCACAATGAAGAATGATTTCCAAAGCATTAACTTGGAGCCATTGAGACTTGGATGTTTTCAAAATGACTCTATTGTGCTCAAAGGATTCTAGACTACCCCAGCTACTCTAGAAGAGAGTCTTTTTCCCCTTTCTCAAAACACCCACCCCTCGAGTGCATTGTTGGGGTCGATTCCTTAGTGCAGCAAGTTCCATCAGTCAAAGCTCAACAGATACAAATAATATCAGGATATGGATATAAATTAGTGCGACAGACCCTAAATAGTTTTGACAGGTTTAGTAAGTATATATAGTGACACAGAATGCTATTCCTGCTGTCAGACATCAATATGTAGACAGAAGATTGGGGGCACCATGGAAACTCAGCGACATAAGAGTGGTATTGATTGGATAGAAAACGAGGCTGCAATTTAAGCTTAAGGCTGCCAGAGATGCCAAGAATGGAGAATGACCTCCAGCAGTGAATTTTCAGCATAAGCTCCCTGTGAACAAGCCAGTCCAAGAAGGATAAATCAGGGACAAGCTCACCAGGGATATGGCTCAAGCGAGTGTCGGCTACCCTGAGCAGATGAGAATCACTCTCTGCGTGCACGCGTTACAGTGACCTAGTTCGTTCAAAGACAGCATTTTGTGTGGTTTATTATGGAGCCCCGGAACAAAGAGGTTTCCTCAATTAAAGTCCTGAAATGCATCCTCTAAATGAAAATGCTTTTGATACACTGATCAGCAAGAGGTTGTAAATATCGAAGCAAAGCGTACATTGTTAAAGACCAATTCCCACAGAAAACACCACAGTTGGGAATGTAGGTAATGAGGGGGCCTGAACAGAGCAGAAGCAATGAGCCATGCCAGCTCCATCCCTAATGCCCTAGTCTTACACTAAAACACTTGTTATACCATAACACTAGATAAATTGTATTTTCCTTGACAAAAAAAACCAACACACACAATCACACACACAGAAAAAAAGCCCAGTATAAGTTAAATGAGTGCATTTTCAGAGCTCCTGTAAAGAATTATTTTTAATTGTTATCTAAGGACTCAGGAATGACCATTCCCAGAATGACCAAGAAATAGAGGACGTGTCAAGGAAATACCTTGCCAAAGCCACGACTGCTGGATGTTCACTGAGTAATAATATTCACATTCGTGGCAGAAAGATTAATGTACACAAAACATCCATCAGTACAGCTGTGTCAGGAATAAGATAAGCCTCCAAAGTGTCCCCAGTGTCAGGCATATGGTACTGGGATAGCAGCACTATGTTTTGTAATCCTGTAGTAAGACAAACCTTCTGCTGGCAAGGATGCATCAGCCACAGAGTGCATCTCAAATAACTGGGGATAGACATCTGGATAATTGCAAAAAACCTGGTTTTTCTTAGGCCACTTATACACTATAAACGAATATTTACTATTTGTAAAAGAAAGATTTGTTGCTGGCTCTTTTTCCCCACCCAAGGACTGGCTTGGGGGTGAACTCGGTGAGTTTCTGTCCTTCAGTTTCACCCAAAGCTTCATACATTAAAAAAATCACTGAAGAGTTTAGCTTAGCCTGGAGACAGGAGTATATTAAATGTCCACTTTCCTTCTCTTTAGCAAAAGTTGCTAAATTATGCAGCAGAAATTGGTTTTGTTGCTTTTTAGAGTTGGTTATAGGGGTTTGGGGTTTTTTTTTTAATCCAATGAAGTGCCCTCTCCATGCACTTCCAAATTTTCTTTTCTACAGCAAATTAACAAGTTTTGTCACAAATACACTGGTTCATTTTTCCCTTAAACTATTTCTCATGATCCAAAGTTCAGACTTTTTTTTTATTCTTATTCCTTTGGAGGGAGAAAACTGAAACAAACGAAACAAAACAAACACACAGAAACATTAAATTTGTTTTGTAATCAGCTTAAGAACACTGCTGAACACATAAAAATCCAAGTATTTCTTTGTAACAACTGTTATGTTCCTTCTCTCTTTCTCTCTCCACCACTTCCCTCCTTCTCCCTAATACAGTCAGTTACACACACAGTCTATTTCTTGTTCAAAAAGTTGAGCTTTGCTAAAAGCTAATGAAAATCAGTGCCCGAAGGGAAAACAAGGAAAGAGCATCAACTCAAGAGCTGAGGAGCCACAAGTAAAATGTTCCTCTACCTTAACACAAGTCATTGCAAACAAACAAGACCTAGTTCAAACACCACTATCCATTGCTGCAGGGTTTTCTTACAGAGAAAGATTTACCTCCTGTCACCAACATTTCCCCAGTGCTCCCAAGACCCAGCTACTCTCAGGTGTGCATCCTAGGAGCCAGCTCCCGAGGGTACCACTAAGGACAGGAAACATTCCCCACCAAGGCAAAGCCACTGCCAGCGTGGAAGAGAGGTGCGACAGCCAAGTGGAAGATGTGAAAGGCTGATAAGCTCCCGCAGAGTGAAGACTACCTCTCCCCTATGAAAAGCTGTACTTTTTTTAAAGGAAAGAAGAAAGGAGGGTAAGCAGCTAGAATCACCGAGGTTGAAGACCATGAAACACTTGCATAATAACATAAGTTCAACAAAGAGAAAACTGTTTTCACCATTGTTAACTCAGTTTTTCCCCCAGCCTATCCTTCTCGAGGAAGGAGAAGACACAAACTACTAACGACGGCAGTTTTAGACAGATCTATCAGCACTTGCTAGATTTAGTTGTTTCACCAAAAGTAAACTAGGGAGAAGAAGGCAAAGTCTCAAGAAAAATATAAGCTGAAGTGCTTGGTCTGAAGGTCCAGTTTAAACTCCCGATTCTCAGCCGGGACATTCCCGGCACAGTAAGTGGAACCCGCAGGGGGTTTGCGCTCCGCTGCCCTTTTGTCCTCTCGAGAGGGACCTGCCCGAGCACTGCTGCCTCCCTCCCCGCTGGGTCACGTCACCCACCGCCACCGCTGTCCCGCTCACCCTGCGTGGCATTTAAACGCTCCCAGGGACCGCAGCACCGGGCAGCGCTCCCCGCCCGGCAAAGCGCGGTCCCGCTCCTGCCTCCGGCACTCCCGGACCTCACCCCCCGCCTGCCCCTCGCCCGGAGGTCTCCGGGAGCTCAGGTGTCCCCCTCAGGTGCGACCCTGTTCCCACCCAGCCCCACAGCCCTCTGTCCGGCCACCCTCTGCGGAGTCCTGCTGGGGCAAGTGACCCGGAGCCACGGCAGGGACGAGGGGAAGCGCTTCCCGCTGTGCCCCGAGGGAACGAGCGCTGAGGGCACCATCCCTCGGGCAGACCCCGGCAGTCCCCGCCGCTGCCTCGGACTTACTTCGGGCGGCAAAAAGCTCCTCTCCCGCAGCTGAAAGGGGCGAGCAGGAGGGTCCCCGATGAGCAGCGGCTGGTTCCGCCGCCGCGCGTCCCTGCGCCTCCCACGGACGGGCTCGCCGGCCGCCGCCTCACGCCCCGCTCACTCTCCTGCCGGAGCCTTCTCGCCGAGATTTTTATACTGGAGGCAGGGAACCTGATCCGCGCTTTGACTCGGCGGAGCCCGGGCTGCGGCGAGGCGGCGAGAGGAGGGAAGGCAGGCGGGCGCCGGGGCAGAGCGAGCGGCCGCGCTGCCCCCTCGTGTGATGCGGAGGGGCCGCGCCCGNACCGGGACCGGGCCGCTCCGCTGGGAGCCGCGCACGGGGAGACAGAGCCCGGTGAGGGGATGTCGAAGCGGAGTTGGCCCGAGAGTCCCTACCGGGAGTGTTAGCCCAAGCTACTCGCCCTCCTCTTCATCACCCAGGCAGAGGGAGAGGCGCCTCGCCCCGCAGCCCGGCCGGCGCGGGGCTTCAGCTGCCTTTGCGGGCACAAACAGCCACGGCAGCTTTTGCCCTTGGCTGTCAGAGTTTAGAGAGCTCTCACTTTCGGCCTCGCTGACTTCCAGCTTGCCATTTTGACCACGGGAGTGATAGGCTGGAAATACTGCTGCGGAGGGGGAAACAAGAAAACAAATAAATAAATAAATTTAAAAGCCACAGCTGACCCCTTCTCCCTCCTAGCCCCCTGTCTCCATCTTTTAATTTCAGCTTGTCCTAAAAGTGCTATGAGAACAACTTTTGCCATGCCATTTCAACACTTTTGGTCATAGTGTTGCTGGAGTTGTATTAGGGCGTTCATTTAGGAGCAGACTTTTCCAACTTTTAGGTTCATTACATCTACTGAGTAAGAGTTCCCCAATCTACAGCTTAATTTAAAACTAAGTGGACTTGTTCCAAACTCCAGGCAATTTCTGGGTAATTCCCCCTCCCCAGAGCAAGTCTCTGCCTTCACTTGAAAGACTGGGCCCATTCACCACTAAAGTCTCAGCAGGGTTTGCAGCTTGCAGCTCGTGCTCCAGGTTTGCACAGAAATCCAGTTCAGATTCCCCTCCTGTTTCCAGAGGAATGAGCTAAAAAAGTAATTTGTCTGGCACTGTACGCATTGCATCATCTAACACCTACCATCTGTGACAATGAAAAGCACTGTACAGCCAGTCCCAGAGCGGGCAATTGCACTCACCTGCAGTCCTTCTTAGTAAAGTAAACTAACCCTTTCCATCCACACCTTGGCATCTTCTTTTCATCACAGAGTTATGTGTTCAGTCCTGGCATGGCTGTTCAGGATTTACACCACCAGCAGGTTTAATGACAGTGATGTAATTTAAAACAACAATTTTGATTTGCAGTGTAAAGTGATTGCTTGAGATGGAGAGAATATCCTTTCTAGCAGCTGGATGAGAGGAAAGGAGCACTCAATAGCATTCGTGTTTCAGAGCATGCAAGGCTGAATGAATGCTTGCTAGCCAGCTTGCACCTTCCTGAGGTCTTCTCAGTGAAATCCTGGCAGCACAGTGCTAGACACGACAAGCATATAAAGAAACCTTCCACCAGAAACACCTGGTTGTGGTTGACACTTTTGAGACCCGAGAAATTCTCCATACAACCACTAGCACTTTCAGATGATCAATCCTTTCTGAGTAACAAAGTGGGAACAAGAACAATGGCTCCAAGTTCACCTTGGTCGAAACCAAAACAGGTTGCATGAGAATGGGCCAAGAGATTTCTTACTTTCCTCATAGAAATCGGAGTCTTAGCCACAACACTACAAGCTTAGCATTTTCATAAAACAGTGGAAACTTTGCAGAAAGCAACTGCTTTTCACAAAGATGTGAATGATGTTAGAAGCCTCATTTGGCCTCTGAATTTGGAAGCAATGTCAACAGTTAATCTTCAACCAAATTTGCTCCCAGATTTTCTCCGTACCTAGTTTTTCATAGCTCAGACATTATTTTCCTGAAACTGAGTTCACATGCACAGAAACTAGTTTTGTGTGTTATTTGACTCAGAATCTCCAAAATAAAACTGCTAACAAGGTTAGCAGAGGTTCTCAGGGGGCAGATTGTTGTTCGAAGCACCTATGACTGGAACAGGGATTATCTCAGTTTTTGACTGTCAAAGAAGTAAATATGTTTTAATGTTCATATTATTTGTTTCAATAGCACCTTGAGGCTTAACTGAGGTTTCCCTTGCAATAAGAAATGTACAAATACAGGGCAAAAAAATTCTTTGCCCCAAATTCCTCACTGTGTTGGAGACATTTGATATTAATGGAGCATAACGCTTGAATTTCTTGACTAAACTTTTCCTATTGAGATAGAGCCTGTTAAGACAGGGAAGACAACAAGACAGTGGATATAGCAGTTTTGAGAGGACAAATGTAGCTTCTTTTGCCAAGAAAAAGGTCACCAGTTATATGTTAATCACAGCCTCAAAGGTGCCTGTGGCACTGGTTCCCGGTGGGAAACAGCAATACAGCATGGAGAAAACGGATGGATGGAAGATAAGCTATGACCATTTACTTTCACTGGGATGTTTTTCTGAACAAAAGGCTATTAAGATATCTTCTCTGCTGTTTTGTCTCTCCTGGGTTTTTTTTCTCAGACAGTGATAGAATTGCTACATGATCTCTGGAACTGCAAACAGGTCAACATTTCTGGTGGCATATAAGAAAATCCCTACTGAAAAAATACTTTTCTACTCTAAGCACAAAGGCAACTGTGAAAAGGGACTTTGTTCACAGATTGTCAGGGATATTTATCTTTAAAATCCTTAACATTTGTATACAGCTGCTGTTTCCACTCTGATTAAAAACAGTGGTGAGGAATGGACTGGCAGCTGTAGAAGTCCAGTTTCTGTTTTCACATATCCTCTTTACTACCTGAAGCAAAAATGCACAACCTAATGAGTGAGACAGGTCTGAAATATCTCTTAAAAAGGAAAAGTGAAGGTTATGGCCAAAACAAACTGTAAAAGGACCTTTGATTGATGCCACATGTAAATGGTCTCATAAACAATACAAAAATATTAGATCCTTGTTAGAATCCCTATTCAGTCAGTAAAGATTTATGACAATTTTAGGGATAGGAGCTCCCAGCTTCAGATATAGTTTTTGCCAAAATACAGAAAGACCCCATAATAAGTTCCCTTTAGTTCGGTGGTTTTTCCCCTTTGAAAAAAAAAAAAAATAAACGCCAAATTTTCTCTTTGAAGCTGAGGTTTTTTGTTACTTTTAGGTAAGAATTTCACCACCCACCTCAAGGAAATAGTTGGAGCTTCTAACAGCAGTTTGCACTTTTTTTCCAAAGATGGCCTTAAAAATTCTGACTCCTAAGTTCAGAGAGCAAGTCAGAGGACAAGGCTTTATGCGATTTTCTCTCAAGGAGAGCTTCCCTGTTTTTGGTCCCCACTGCTGAGTAGGTTAGAAGGTCAGCTGGAGCTGAGCTTGCCTTGTTTACTTCAGCTCCACTGTAAATATCAATTTCTTTTCCTGCCCTCCCCAGCCATCAGCAACAACAGCTCCAGGAAAACGTAACATGATTCCAGGAAAGCAGAGAGGAGAACTCCCCAACAGTTTGAGGGTTTTTTCACCTTTTGCTCCATTGTTGTTCCCCAGCTATTGAGCTGCCAAGCCCTGGCAATTGAGTGCCCTGCGCCCCGACTCCCGCGCTCAGATCAGATTTCCATTAGTGATACTGAATTATTTAGTGAATGCATTGAAGATTGAAATCAACCACTGAGCTGTGTACCCTCTCACTCTATCTTTCATTTCAAGCCCACATACTATCATCACAGAGACTATCAATCTTATAATTGGAGTAGAAAGATCCATGGAGTTTAGAAATAATAATTCATACTTCACTCTCTAGTATTAAAGTAATCCAGCAAATAAAAAATCAGATTTCCTAGATGCATGTGGAAGACGGCAGCGAGAGCATGAACTCAGAAGAGTTATTCTTTCATGCACATATGCTAAAAACTTAAGATATTTGAAAACAAAGTCAGTGGCCCAGAACTTGATCTTAAGCTTCAGTCACCAAACCATGAATACATGTCGTAACTTTACACATTTGACTGACTCTATTTTCTACAAGGGGATTAAAGCTCTTTAACTCAAAATTATTCATGTGCATACATCTGCATGTTGCAGTTTGAAATCCACAGATATAATGCAACACAGCAGGCCTTTCCAGATCCCCAGCATTTAAAAGGCTGCTCTTCATATGTTGGCTTCTCTCACTACTTTCTTCTTTTGTTTGTGCTGGCAATCCTGGGAATGGAAGTCCTACATATCCAGGATTTGAAGTCTACTGCATTAAAAATAAAATAGCTTAGCTATGATGAAAAAAAATTGCTTTGAGTCATGATTGCCTTTTTTTTTCCATAAACAAGCACATTCATTTGATTCTAGTTTTGCAGTTAAGGGAGAAGTTTAAACCAACAGAAAATGGCATTTTATTATGAAGGGCTCAGCAACAGCTACTACTTCTGTTCTGTTTTCCGGAGGTTTGTAACTATGCATTGTAAAATCAAAGCAAAATTCAGAAACATCCTTTTCCTTTGAAAAACAACCAATGAAATTAACATTTTTAATTGATTACAAACTTATGGCAGAAAATTACTGTACAAATAGAATGCAAATTTCCCTTTCAATTTCTCACAGGAAGAATCTGATTTGCTAATACCTATTTTTTCAATGGGCCCTATACCCACATGCCTTTCTATGAAAGGACTGGCTTCAGAAGCAGAGAAGATAGCATTTATAATCCCACCAAATCCCTCCTTGATGCTTCATTAAGGCAATCAGCTAGTATCAGATAAAGTACTAAATAGCTTTGTCCTAGGAACTGGACTGGAATGGTCGATTTTACTCTCTGCCAAGCTAGCAACAACAGATTAGAGGCTTTAAGTCTATAGCAGGCAAGTGATTAGAAAATTAGAAGCACTCTGATCCTTTCCCTATGATCAGAATCATGACACACGACATTTTCCAGTTAAAAGTAAAATGGTAGTAACTACATTTTGAAAAACATAATCACTAACTTTCCATCCAATTGTGCCTATGATCAAAAAAAAGTTCTTAATATATTCTTTTTAGGATGAATTGGTAGTATTTTGGGGAGCAACCAGTACAACACCCTTTATATCCACAATATGATGCTACTAGCACAGCTCTGAGCCTGAATGTATGAACAAAGAAATTCCACTTACCAAATGTTCTCTTGCCTTCTGATTTGTTTGCCAAATTGTAAAGAGTTCGCCTGTGTAATTATAATGATGCTAAACTTCACATTTAAAGACAAATATAAGTGGTTTAAACAAGTTTTTCTTGTGCACAATCAAATGATAAGAGTTCTCTTTCAGAGCACTGAAGAAAAGGCATCTAAAGCCTCGATTACAAATCTGAGTGAAATCACAGCATTAGAAGGAACACTGAGAAAATAATATTGACAAATAATTATCAAACATATTCAGAAATACCATTACTGAGAGTTCTTTATAGCTATTTTTCCCAAGACTCTGGTGGCTTAGTTGAGCTCATCAGCTTTCAGTGGTCACAGTACAAGTTTGCACGTACAAACAGAGGGGTTTTCTTCACTTTAAGGAAGGACATTGAGATGCTTGAGCACATCCAGAGGAGGCAATGAGGCTGATGAGGGGCTGGGAGCACAAACCCTGTGAGGAACAGCTGAGGGAGCTGGGACTGTTAGCCTGGGGAAGAGGAGACTCAGAGGTGACCTTATCACTTTCTACAACCTCCTGGAAGGTGGCTGTAGTCAGGTGGGGTTTGGTCTCTTTCTCCAAGCAGCAACTGCCAGAACGAGAGGACACAGCTGTGCCAAGCTGTGCCAAGAGAAATATAGGTTGGATATTAGGAAAAAGTTTTTTACACAAAGGGTGATAAAGTATTGGAATGGTCTGCGCATGGAGGTGGTGGAGTCACCATCCCTGGATATATTTAAAAGATGACTGGGTGGAGCACTCTGTGCCGTGGTTTAGTTGAGGTGTTAATGCTGAGTTGGACTTGATGATCTTGGAGGTCTCTTCCAACCTAGTGATTCTGTGATTCTGTGATTTAGTTAGTAGCAGTCACTCTAGTAAAGGCAAGCATGCAGTGAGGCTGACAATTGTGGAAGTGACAGCAACTCATCCATTAAGTAGGACATAATAAAATTCAGGCCCTAAAATGGCAGCTTCCAAGGATGCAAAGCACTTTAGGAGCTAGCTAAATAGATATTTTCACAAGAGAATAAAATAAAAAGTGAAATTGCTTTAAGGTTCTGTAGTACTCTTTCCCTGCTATCAATTTTTTGGAAATAATTGTGGCAAATGGGAAATTTGGGTGATATCACATACAGAGATAATGAGAAACCTGCATAAAGGTCTGTTGTTAAAAACATTAGAACTGGACAATGAACAGTATAACCTGCACATGTGCAATACCTCATTAGTTAATGTAATGGCCAGGATCTTTTTGCCCATAAGAACAAAATTAGATACATCTGTTCTTAACTTACTGGCAATTTCTGGCTTGAGATTTGAGCCAGTTGCATGGCCCTCATAAAGCACAATACATCTTTGATGGAAACTCCTCTGGGATGCTGTTGGCTTCAACGTCAGCTTGATCTAGGTTTTCATGCTCAGGAGTTTAACAAAACGTGGCATCATCATTCACAGGCCTAGACCTGGACTGGCTGTTATTACAAAAAATGTGCACATTAAAACCTTTTAACATCCGCATTAAAAATTTCATTCTGATATCAAATTATGGGGATTACTGTGGGCAATGCTGACACTTCTTGCTAAATGATGTGAGTTTTTTTCCCCAAAGACCTAGTTCCCAGCATTATGTGATTGCATTAGACATGCAGTTTTCAGTAGTAAAAAGTGCAAACATAGGGGAGAAAGACCTGATTCTTTCACTTATGCTTTATGGGAAAATCTCAGAATATAAATGTTAAAACATTGTTAAAAAAACCAGAGTTAATAAAATTCTCAGAATATGTGTCAAACTGTATATCATAATTTTTTATATTATAATAGATAATACATATAAATGTTTAGCATTTGGAGCCTTTCTCACAAGAGTTGGTGGGAGTTTTTTCACATTTTTAATTCTTGGAACCATCAACGTAGTGAGAAAGACTCGAGAAAATAGCCACACATGTTGTTGTTTTGGTTATTTCCTCTGGTACATCCTTCATTTCAGCAGTTTACTTTGCATGTTGGGAATTTGAAGGGGGTAGAGCACAGGGGAAGGTCTCTTCCCATGCAGAATAATTTCTGACATCACTTTAAAAATCCTAATTTTAGGCTCATTTTGACAAAACCACTACAGCTATTGCTTGCAATAATTTTGTCTTTACCATTCATTCCTACAGTGAAATTATTTAGGAGGTTTTAAAAGGAGCTAAGTCTAAGCAAAGATACCTGGTTCTGCTTTGAGGAGAGGGAACAACCAGGGTAACCCTGTACCATCCACAGCTCTTTTAGTCTATTATTTCCACCAAGAAGTGGATAGAAACAGGGTCTCATCCTACTTTCTAAGATCCCTCAAGTGTTTTAGGCCTTTTGAAGATACCACATTTTTTAGCAGTGTTTATGCAATGTTTAAAACAGGGGAATGCAATTTTAGCTAAGGTTACTTTTGCCCTAATTTTAGTATTAAGGCTAATTAATTAACATATGATATTATTGATGAAATTATATTAAGAACCTAAGAGGATATACGTACCTGTACTTCAGTAGCAATATTTTGGCTTTTACAATTTGCTTTTCTATACTACATGAGATTCTTCAGAATTTTTTTACCTCCCCAGGCTATTCTTTTGCTAATTATTCTGCCTAAATGCTAAGATATTGCAAAGTAGACCTTTCCAAACAGTTGAGTCCTATCTCTCTCTTCAGCATTTATCCCTCTCTCTTTAAATAACCTGCATCCTTCTTTTGGTCTAAATGATGCTAATAGCAGACCTGATTAGGAAAGCATAAAAAATGCACATTTAGAAATTGCAAGGAGTTGAAAGCAGCAACACCACCAGATTTGTCTTAGGAATCACAGTTAACTGCCTAAAGGCAATATCATATTTAATGAAATGTTCCCAATATTTAACAAAATTCGCATGCTTCTTGTACAATTTGCCCATCTATATTTCCTTCACCATATCTTTTCAGGAGGTAAAAAACATGAGTCTTTACCTTGGAGCTCATATAAATCTGTGACCCTGTGTCACTGTTGCCTGAACTCTTTCTTTAGTGACATGTTTTAGATTTGATTAATTTTTTCCCCTTTTTTGTGTGTGTGTGTGTGTGACATCTGTTTTGTTTCAGCTGTCTGGGATAGGAAATGAGGAGCACTTTCCTAGCTGTGTTGCCTGTCTTTACTCCAGCATCTATGGGTACCATTCATTTTCCAGATGAAATATTGTTTTGGAATGTTGTAAAATGATACTCCCTTTATGTTTCAAATTATTCCTACAGTGTTGGTCAAAAAAATGAAAAACACCTAATTTTGAAGCATAGGCATAGGACCAGGTCACAAATGTAATTCAATGCTCTTTATATAGTGTTTTTCCCCTGGTTGTTCTGATGATGAAAGAAGTGCTGGGAATCCATGAACTTGTTTAGCAAGTGTGTCTTTTGTGGGTTTGTTTATTCACGAAATTGAAAGGTGAAGATGGGTGAAATCCATGCAAACTGATACATTACCTGATCTGCACAGGAAAAAGTCATCCTCCATGGAATCCTGGTTTATTCACAGGGATAACCTGTTTATTAAATCTTAGATGAACCCCCCCAGCTGGATTCCCCTGCTGCCCCAGGCTGGCTAGGACTCAGATTCATCCTGTAAGGAATGCCCAGGTCCCACAGCAGGCACAGTTCATCTCTCCTCACTGTGGAGCTGATTCTCACCTGTGATTTTCCCCCCTAACACAATAAGCCAGCTGTGTGACTGAGCCTGAAATATTAGCCAGTACTTTGCTACAAGAATTGTTCTAGGAAGGGGATTCAAGGCAAATTTTGCTGGGCTTACTGTTATTAAAGGAAGAAAAAAGAAAAACCCAAAACAGAGCAAGTAAATTCTTTGGAATTTACACCTCCTCAGGCTGCAGTAATAATATGTTGATAAAACTTCAGGACTGCAATTCCCTGGACATCAAGGTATCACCCAAGATGTCTCAAAACCTCTACTGGTTCAAATTTTCCTCTGATTACAACCACTCAAAATTCAAATCCCACCCACTAAGACTATTGAACAGAATTTCAGAGAGGCCAACATTGTTTTAACATCGAGGTGCTTTTTTATGTGGGGTGGTTGGGAAGAGGAAGAGTGTTGGATTTGGAACCTCTTCAGGATACAGACTATTTTGAAGCTCAGGCTGTCTAAAAAATGAAGATGAATTAAAGAAAATGGAAGGTGATTTCCTGTTACCCTAGTGCAGAATTACTTGACCAACATTGTTAAAATTCTGGCATTCATAGCTGTAAAAGTCATTAACCAAATGTCATCCAGCTTGAAGAGGTCTTGTTTCCTACATCTCATCAATACTTGAGACGTGAGACAAGACTGAACTGCTGGGTTTGACTCTTATTCTTGTGCCAAATTTTTTCACTATGAACTCTTAAAAGCCTTTATGTAATTAACATATGAAGGAGATGAAATTGGTCACTTTTGGCCAAGGTTTGGGATTTTTTTTGGTGTAGTTATTTGTGTTGCCTTTTTTTTTTTCCTTAATATTTCAGCGCAACAGCTAAGAATGGGCATAACTGTTTCAAAAAGGTAAGTTTGAAAGATTAGAAGAGGCAAATGAAAAAAGAAGGCTTGGAACGGTAGTTCTACCTTAAGGATAAATAGTTTTCTTCATTTGTAATTAAAACCTGTTGCACATTTCATCTGAAACTGAAAACTTCATCAATATCACTGCATGCTCTATACTGGTGCTTATCCCAATGGTTAAGACAGGTTAAAGATAGTATTTGCCTTTTTTTTTTTTTTTTTTTTTAAATAGTAGTAAGCAAAACAAATGCTAAGTTCAAGCCTCTGGAATGGCTGGCCTCTGTGTGTGTATGTGTGAGACAGGAGCAGGTTCCTCTGCCTCTGGAGCTTCAGCAGAGCAAAACTGAAAAATGCACTTCTTGCATTTTGCCCTCTCCATCCCAGCAGAAACCATGCTGGCACTGGTTGCTCTCTGTCTCGTGGCTGCAGCAGATCCCATCAGATTCCCTTTCTTCAGGGTTATTGAAGGAAATGATGACAAGAAGAGGACTGAATGACAGTGGTCACTGAGGCCTGAGTCAGTTGAGCTGCATCCACATCATGACACCTCTGTGGGAGCCTCCACCTCACACCCTTGTGGCAGGAAGATGAGGAATTACCTACCTGCTTGTCTGGATATTTTATGTGCCCCTTCCCATCAGACACACTGCTCCTCCAGGGCTGTGTTTGGGTAAGCACAAGCACAGCTGTACCCTGAAGCAGATCATTTTTTAACTGCTACATTCAGCTCACGCTGAGATAAAACCATTTTGTTGTTGTTGTTGGCCAGGACAGTGGTATTTGAACCTGTGGAGTAAGCAACTCTCTCTTTTTCTATTGACTAGCAGAGAACACAAATCTTAGACCAGGCTTTGTGGTGCTTTTTACTGCCATGGTCACGTTAAGATGGACAGAAGAAAAACTAAACAAAAGAGAAAACATTTCCATATCTATTGTTTTAGGGGATCAGAATCAGACTTTTTCCTGGTGTCCATGTGTATCAATGGAAAGAATGTGACAGGGCTGCAGGCTGTCCCCTCCTTCTCCCCCCAGTTTCCATTTAAAGACCCAACACATTTGAGAAGAACAAATCTGTTTCCTATTTTCTGCACAATAGGGATGCAACTTTTAGCTTCAGGGAACAAAAAAAAGAAAAAAAACCACAACAAACCCTAAAAACTTAAAGAAAAGTGCATAAGTTCATGAAAATACCTTCAGCACAAAAGACTGCAGAAACTAGAAAATTCAATAGAAGACAGTGCAATAGAATTTGCCAGATGTGAGGCATAGTGGGAGTCAGAGGACTTGCAGGTCTGTTCTTTATACCCAGCAGTGATTTCCTGGGTGACTTTGAGTAAAGGAGCCTCTCTTTAGCTCTCTGTGGTGTGTTCAGCACCTGATTCTTAAAATCATACTCATTTTTTGTTTCCATTTGTCAATTCATATTCCCTGTTCCTTATAGCAGGTACTTCTTTCTTTCTTTCTGCTTTTATAAAAATCCAAGGAAGGCCTTGGTAAGACCTAGATAATGTCCCTAAACACAAGGATCCAACCTTGATAATCCTGACCCTGGTTTGAGTGCAAGACTGGGTCAGATGTCCCCACCAACATAAATTAGTCTACATTTGTATCATACAATTTATATGTATATAGGTTATATAATATACAAAAATTGCTTCTGTAATCTAATGAGGAAACATAACAAAGAGCTGCAAAAAATCTCATATTGGTTAGGAAAAAAAAGGCAGCAGCAACAAGAAGGTTCAATATGCCTGGGCAGGACTGAAGTTCAGATCTGAGACAACTAAAACTGGGCATCACAGTCTGGAAACAGAAGGTTAATTTGTCCAGAAAGTTTTGTTTCCTCAAGACAGAGGTAGTAAGAAAGAATCTAAGCAGAGAAACTAATTTTGGCCAGTGACAATGAACTTCCTGAATTATCCACCATTCCTGAGTCGTTGGATCCAAGACCTTCATAGAACCACAGAATCATTTAGGTTGGAAAAGGCCTTTAAGATCAAGTCCAAGCAATAACCAAAACCTGTCAAGTCTGCCACTAAACCACATCACTGAAGGCCACATCTACACAGTTTTTGAATGCCTCCAGAGGTGCCAACTCAGCCATTTCCCAGGACAGCCTGTTCCAGTGCTTATCAATCCTTTTAATGAAGAGACTTTTCCCAATATCCAATCTGCACCTCACCTGGCACAACTTAAAGCCACTCCCTCTTGCACCATCACTTGCTTTCAGGTAATTTTAGAGAATCATAAGGTCTCCCATGAGCCTGCTTTTCTCCAAGCTGAACAGCCTCAACTCCCTTTAGAACTTTGCCCCAGACCCTTCACCTTACACGTACATGTGGCCATTTTTACAGATGTCTTTTTTATTGGATGACTGAGTTGAGAGACTGAAAAAGGCTGCCATTTAGAAGGGGCTGTGATTCAATGTTCTACAAAGATTAATCTCAGTGTTTGTTATTAATAATAACAAAAAAGGGAAGATAATCAGATCCTGTATTGCTAGATTTTCAAAATTAGCATACAGGAAATTACAGAAACTTAAAAAAAAAGAAATCTTAAATGAGAAGCTCAGAAAGTATTGGCATTCAAAATCAAACAGCACCTCATAATCCTAATTAGCCCTTTTTCTCTTTCCCCCACAAAAGCAAAAATGTTCTTCATTTCTGGCTACAGACTGGACCTCCTTCATTATTAAAGGGTGAAAAAAGCCATAGATGATCTCCAGAGCACTGCAATACTAACCTAGCTCTCCCATTAGGAGGTCACTTCTTAGAGAGGAGCACTGCAAGTAAAAATCAGCTTGACTGTAAATCCAGTGTAAGAATTTCAGGGTGACCTATGGAGTCAGACATACTGCTCACTTCGTTTTGTATTAGGGAAAACTTCAAGCTACAAAAAAAATTTTTAGTGACTGGAAAGACTAACAAGAACTTCTAATAGTGGTGTTACATGGAGAAACTGCTGGTTATCCAGTGACCCCCTACTGTAAACTCATTTCGCTGAACTGGACACCACTGTTCATATCTTCCCTTTCATTATACATTTCATAAAAGGCAGAAGGGAGGAGCAAGAAAAAAGAGTGAACAGCCAGAATAATAACCCCTTTTATTTATATGGAGCCTTGCATCCCATTAGGATGTACCTCAGGGATGATAGTGAGACCCATTAGCAAAACACAGATATTCCTGGAGCTAAGCATGTATTCATAAATGGACTGAGAAAGACCAGAGCTTGTTAGAATATCATCAGCTCTGTCAGCAAAGAAATTTATGAGGTACATACATGCATTAACAAAAAGAGACAGGTAATCATACCCTCTTTAAAGAAAGTACAGTCCTCAGCCTGTTGGCTGATTACATCAGAAACAAACTCCCCAAAATCTAGACACTAAGTACTAGTCTGAATCACCTAACACCATTTTTGACTCAGGTTGGATGAGCTCTGGGATCCAAGCTATTCAGAACTACATTTTTAATCTTACTCTTTTCAAGTCGCTTCTTCATTCTCTTATCACCCTTAAAAAAGCCAACCAACAAGAACAACAAAATAGATTCCAGCTACTCTGTGCCCTCCATGTTTTCTGGAGAGTAACAGAACTCCCTCCTGAGCAGGTCTACACCCACCCTTTGGTGGGAAGCCTCCTCTTCCCTCTAATTTTAGCAGAAGGCTTCATCCAAAGGCTTAAACTTCTGTGGCTTCCTGTCAAGGCATTACATGCTTTGGAGGCAAATGTAGAAGTGAGGCTGCAGTCAGAAGTCCTTCTGACAGTCTGTCCTACTGATTTTTGTTAGTTCCCTGATAGCAAACTGTTCATAGGCATTCACCAGGCAGTTCTTCATCCTCCTGTCTTCCTATCATCTACAGACTGTCCATCTGAATGAACACCCAGCAGCCAACTCCTGATTCTTATCTGTGGGAAACAAACCCTTTATTTTTCTGGGTCTAGAAAATCACAACTGACCTTTAATATGACAGAACTGCTTGCCTTGCTGAATGAGAGCAGCAGAATCCATGCACTTGACCCTCTAATACTTTAACTCCACACTCACATAGCAAAAGTTCTGACAAACAGACACTCCCACATCCCTGGTGCCAATTAAAATTGTGGATAGATGGGGCAGAAGCAGAGAGGATGCACCTCTGAAGGTTTTCTTGTGCTGCAGTGAACTAATACAGCTGCAAATACAATACTCATGTGGCAATAGCAAGCCTTGAATGTGAAAATATGAGATCAAACACCTTGAAATTATGGGACTGCTTCCAATATTTACCTATTTTTAGACTTAACAGCCTTGGCAACATGTCTTACAAGCATCACTACCTAGTTTAAAAGGTCCCTTGTTAGGGAGAACCACATTTTAACTGCAGGGAAATGCTGAAATCACTTGGCTGCGGTGAAGCTGCAGGGGTTTGGGGGAAAAAGGTTTCACAGCAAAAGATTCCTGTCAGGATTGGGTTTTTCCTCTCAAGAATGGGGTTTTATTGTTTTCATTGTAGTTACATTCCTACTAGGAAAGCTTTAGCTTTTTAAAGAAACATTATTACATTTCATATGTAAAGAAATGTTGCATGAAAAAGGGAACTGCTTGCTCAAGTATATTAGCCCATGAGATAGATATTTTGATATATGTATGTGTGTGTGTGTGTGTGTGTGCATATATAGCTATGAATTTCACTGGCTCTGTTAAGGAATTTTTAGGGAAAGTTGGCAAGAAACAGCTCTGTGTTAGAAACAGTTAACAGAGCTGAAAGGCTGAGTAACAAGGGCAAATTACAATGGATGAGAAAAGAGCAGTTGGCCTCTCTTCAGAGCTACACACACGTGTAAGGCCACACACATTCAAGGATTTGGGGTGCAAACCCAGTAGGATGCAAAGCTGTTTTCCCATTTTTTTCGATGCACCGCTAAGCAGCTCTGCCTGCAGGTGGTGGAACACCTCTGAGGTTGCTGTGGGGGTAGCCCCAAGCACATCAAAAAGCACCTCTCCTCCACAGACATTTCCAGAGAGCAGCTGGCAGCCATTTGGTGCAGCTGGTGGCTGTGGAGGACCCCAGAGAAATCACAGTGCTTTGTACCACAGGGCCTGTGGCTGTCAAAGCAGTGCTTGGTAGTTGTTCCTTGCTGTGCAGGGCCACTCATGACTGGGTTACATCCTCATCCAGCCCCAGCCAGTCCTGCTCAGGCAAAACAGTCTTTTAGCACTATTCTTATTATTAATAATAATATTCCTAGGCTGTCTGAGACAGCAGGAAAAGGGAGCTGAAGACATCCTTTAAAAGACACAAGCACACAGCTGGCTGCTGGCAATAGCAGTGAGCATCAAAGGGCTTGGAGTGGAGGAGGGAGGCAGAACCATGTGGGAGGGAGGTGTTTTGGGGGCAGCCAATGTCCCAGAGAGACAGGGCAAAGGAAACATCACAAAATGATTCAGAAATACAATTTCAGGGTGGGACAGCAGAGGCAGGGGTGCTGTTAAGAAGTATCAACTGGCATGGAAGAGAGGTTACAAAACTCTTGTGTCAGAAATGGCACAGAAACTCCTGAGTGAGGCAGGGAGGGGAGCTGCTGAAGAGAAGAAAGCAAACAATGGCCATGGAATTCTCAAAAATTCCTCAATCAGACACAGCTGGGCAGCAGCAAGGAGATCTTCATTATGTGCTCATGGGTTAGTTCTGAGATAAAGTGGAGGTGAACCAGAGAATGCACTGGGAAACTCTGCTGAGATGCATGGCTGAGATCCTGAGGTGACCTACACGCCTTCATTACAGTCCTGCTAGTCTCTGCTGGACCTCTCCTGCACACACTGAATGCTGTGCTGGCAGTCTGAGTTTACCAAGGGACTGAGAAGATGTTCCTGGAAATATTAAAGGTATCATTAACCTTTTCTTTACCATGAGCCTGATTTATCCAGAGGTTTAACATTCCCTTCTCTACACTATCATACACACATATGCAGGATTTTGACCCCTGGATCCCTTTCCTCCACTCCCCCTAACTCTTCACAGCTTCCAAGTCACACCAGTCTTTTCCACTCTGCCAGAAGCAGCAACCCAGCTCTGCTGGCAAATAACACAAAGAAACTCAGCCCAGCCAAGGCATGCGCTTCTTCACTTTTTATTCTGTACATTTCCACACAAGTCACAATACAGAAAAAGTGTCCAAAAGGAACAGTAATCAGCTCTTTCACTGCATACATATTTCTTCCTTCTCCCAGTGTAAAATCTCCTTAGTTAGCAACACAGTGATCAAGATACTTTGTATAAATAGGGAATGCAAGAAAATTATGGAAGAAAATACTTTCTTACTTTGATACAAAAAGCCCCTCCTCTTTCTCATATTCCCCCTCGCTGATGATTACCTGTGCCTTGATTCTCTGTTAAACACATATCCTCCATTCATGGGTACTGCTGCGTGCCTTGGATCCCTTTTGCCAGCTGGCAGCCTCAAGGTGTTCCAGAGCATTATGCATGGGGTCAGGTAGCATAAAAGAGCCCTTTGAGATGTTATTACAACTCCTGGAACAAATGTGGGTTCAGATAACAGGATATGTACAAGTGCTGGAACTCTGGATGCCCATGAAATGTTGGTTAAAAATGCACATTTGTTACTTGGATTTTCTGCTCTGTTCAGGGGGCCAAACATATTATGGAGTGGTCCAGGTTCTGACCTTGGTCACATCTTGGTTCACCAGGAGTGAAGCTTGTGCAGAGGAGATCAGAATCTGTCCATTGTCCTTTCTCCACCACCTCCAGGAAGTACCACTATAAATATATATATATATGTATGTAGCCTGATGGAACTCAGCCTTTCCATCAAGAGTCTGTTCATCACCATCTCACTCCTTCCTAGCCTCAATGACTCCTGCCTAGACTTCTTCCTTTTTGCAGGAGAAATCTTTGCTAACCCTTATCCTTGTTCTTTACCAGTTTTCATCTCCCATTTGGCAGGTGGCCAGAGGAGATGCTAATATAAGGACCAGAGAATCTGTTCCTTCAAATGTTTCTCTCCATTCCCCAGAAACCTTTCACATCAACAAACCAAAGTGGTGATTTCTGGACTCTTAGGCAATATTCTGTCCTACCAGCAAAACAGCAGAGAGGTGACAGAAAGAGTTATTACTGAGATGGGCACTCCTGAAGGAAACATTCTGTGCTCAGCGAACTCAATATGATGGAATAAAGCTGCTCTAAAATTCAGCAAAATACTCTTCTCTGAAGAGAGATAAACCACCTGAATGCCTTCATTGACTTGAAATATTACCTGAGTTACAACTTTTAATACAAGATAGCTCAAACATGGAAATCAAGCATGAGAAGTGCAAAACAGCTCATTAGAAAATTGTCATTCTCCATCCCTCTTTACTATCTCAACTTAAACCAGTTAAACTAAAGCATGGAACAGGGCTACTCTCACTGTCTCTCAAAAAATGGCTGCAGAAGAAGCAGGATGCTATAGAGCAGTAACATTACAAGGCACACTAAAAAAAAGAAACAAACAAACAAACAAAAAGAAAACAAACAAAAAAATCACACCCCAAACAATTCAAAAATAATAAATATACAGCATATTTTGGGCTTGTAACACAAAGCATCTTACCTGTGAATAGGGAGATCATATTATCCCCATTTTACAGATAAGAAAACTGAGGCACAGTAAGGCTAAATGATTTAGCCAAAATGACTCAATGGAAATGGCAGGAATTCAACCTCAAACCCTTGATTTGCTGCTCTTGGCCCTATCTCCTTGACCCCAGTACCTTCAGAGAGAATTCTGATAAATTCTGAAAGTAAATACTTTCCCTATTTTGTGATACTCCACCATGTGGCCCACAGTTAGACTTGTTAACTATCATAAGACAGAAGCATGCCATCACACCAAGTGATTGTTTTTTGCATAATCTTCTTTGTTTTGCAGCAAAACAACAAGTCAGGTCTTGCTGGAAATAAATCCTCACCAAGCTCACTGTGACAGTCTCATAAGCCAAGCTCAGTCTTTACATACATTGCATTTTCATTAACAAACCTGCAGCTTGAGGAGTGGTTGCTATAGGAAAAGCATGTTTTCCCCCACAGCACCTTGGTTTTTCCCAGTGCAAGGCTGCAAAACCAGAGCTGTTCTAAAAGCTGTGCAGAAGCAAAGTAGCAATAGCAGTGGCACAAAGGCAGGCCTGTAGCTTGTAGCAAAATATTCTGCTCACTGACTCAGAGAGGACACTGAAACCTCCACGGACTGCCAGAAGGTTTGTGTGGGAGTGCAGAACACAAGTCCTCAGCTTTATCGTTGGCTAGACTTTTAAAAAATCTTTCAAAAGCCTCCTGCTTCCAAAAAGCTGTCTGCATCCAAAATGACTGGCACAGGGTTTGCAACACAAAATATGGGCAGGAGAAAAATAACCTTCATTTCCCACTGTGAAAGCACATTTCACCTTGAGGAGATTTCTGCAGAGAAATGTTGGCATATTCTGTGCCATATTCCTCTCCCCAGTGCACTGCACCCTGCTGGGTCAGTGGCCAAGGCTGGCAGCTCCTAAGTCCATTTTGAAAGGGACTTCAGCTCCTGATTATTTCATTTTCCAATAGAGGTACAGGACACAGAGCACATGTAGCACATGGTGTGAGGGCAGCTAGGTGGCACCCATTACAAAAGGCATTCTCAGGAAGATTGCTGTTGGAAGACACTGGCAGGAATCCCTGTCCTGAGGCACCACGAGGAGAATCAAAAGGAGCTTGGAAGAGTCCTTAAGAAGGGAATTCAGGTCCTACAGGCTTGCTGATGTCCATAGGACTTTTACACTCTACCTGGCACTGGTGGGGTGTCAGAATAGGTACCTTCAAAGAGTTGTTACTTTTGCCAGCAAGGTGAGAGATTAATCTTTCTTCCCACAAGGCATTCCCTGCTTTCCCTTTCCCAGCTCTGTGAGGTGCAACAGCAAGCTAAGGAGAGACAAAGCTCCCAAGAGCTGCTTAGTGCTTTGAAGGCTCAGCCTCTTCTTTTCTTTTCTCCCAAAGCTGTTGCATGATCAAAGGAGGCAGATGGAAGAGAATCAGTCTGCAGTGACATGTAAACTGAACAAAAACCCCTGATAAGCCCCTGCCATCTCCCTGTGATTTCTGTGAGGTACATGCTGAGCAGAAAGCTGTACAGTAGCAAAGCCAGCCACTTTGCATGAGACCAGCACACTTGCTTGCCAGTTGGATGCAGCTGCCTCTCCTTGCAAGCAAATCACAGAGCAGCACAATTACATTTGCCCAGGCAAAGATTATTTAACAGGAAAGTCACAAGGGGAAGAAACATGAGTAGACAGAAAAAATACACATGAGAATTTTTCGATTGATACTAAAACTAAGTCTGGAAAGGCTGAAATCAAGCCCTCAGGTATGAAAAACCCAAGTCCATCATACTTTGCATGTCTTTAATCCTGAGATTACAACTCAGGCATTACAACTGCCCTCAAAGGAGCCTTTAGTACTGCCCCTAACTCATCCAACTCATTCTTAGTACAGAGAATTTCAACATGCCCTACCCATATCTGTACATGGTCAGAGGAGATCCAACCATCTGTGACTGGACAAGCAGGAGTGTCCCAAGGGTAAGTACAAGAGCAGGATTTTGACCTTTCCAGTCCAAAAAATGAAGGTAGAATGAACTAAGAAAAGAAGAGGTGATGAAAGATTAAAGACTTCAGTACAGAAACTCTAAAAGGGAGGGGAAATGAAGGAGAAGCAAAGAGCACTGAAGAATATTTACAATTAAATTTAAACAATATTATGTTCTATTTCCTTCCTGTCATTAGCTTCCAGCAAGATGACTTTTTCCTTAGCTTTCACATGAATGTACTCCTCCCCTATTCTGTGCAGATAAGGTATTACAACAGTAGCAAGACCACAGACAACAATCACAACTGCACCCACCTTCTATTAAAACAGGCACCTAACAGACTTCCCATTCATCAACAGGCTTTCCATTCTGATGAAGGGGAAAAAATGGTCCTGAAAGGGCTGAAGCAGGGGATAGGAAAGGAAAGACAGCTATTCACTTTGTGACCTACAGCAAACATTTATTTTGATGTGGCATTGCCTGCATTCATTTGGAAGGAAAATCTCCAGCATGGCTAAGGAGCAGGGAGGGATGTCCTTGCACAGCTTAGGGCTCTGTCTCACTTCACAAAGCTCAAGCTTTGCAAACAGAAGAGTGTCCCCCTCCAGACTCTGTGGTGATCTCTACAAGGGCAGGAATACCTCTACATCTGAGTGACATAAATGTTGGATACGGTGAGCACCCACCTCACTATTACAATTAAATATATCCAATTACAATATGTAATTAATCATTACAGTGTTATTCAAGAAGTAGCACTGCAGCTCCCTATCTTGAAAAGAGCAATGCCTGTGGAAGACTTTCTGTAGAATTCCCCATTCCCAGGGGCCAGCTTAACTTTGCTTTTCTAATTTTGTCATCTTTCATTTTTTATGGGAATGTCACACAGGAAAAGCAGCCCTAGAAAAGTGGAACTGCTTATTAAAGCCTAATTAGCCAAGTAGAAATCACTCATGTCTGCTGCATCAGACTCAAGAGCTTCTTGAGAGCTTCATCTCCAAACCTACAAACATCACTAATTTGTACAGTTCCTAGACAGGATTTGGATTCTGTAGGAACAGAGATTACCTTCTACCTCTTCTTGACCACAGGTTGAGGAAAAGAGTGGAGATTGAAGGTCACTAAGGAAGCTGGAATCAGAAGGCCATTTTTTTCATTAAAATGAAGTGCAGCACTAAGAAATGAATTGCATGTGGTTCATGTGCTAGTAGTTGGGTAATTGCAGCACCACTGACATTGGATTGCCACAGTGCACACTTCACTGAGTGCTGGGCTGCACATCAAGCAGCCTCCCAGACAGGGACTAATTGAAGAGCCAGGTGTGGCACTTCACCAGCAAGAAGAGGCTGGCAAGAGATGAGGCAATTACATATCTAGTATTATATTGCTCAAAGAAATAGTGCTTTATTTCTTGCATTTCAAAATGCTGCAGCTTCTATATACACTGCATATAAATCCTGAGGCTGTTAAAGTATTGATGAACTTCTCTGACAGAGCATTCGCAAATCAGGGTTCTGATTCTAGTGGATGAGGGTGGCAAAATAGAAACAAATTTTTGAAGAACACAGGGGTTTTGGTTTTTTTGGGACATTCACCCACCTTTGTGTGCCTGTCAAGAGAATTACTGACTCCTTAGATTCGTCAAGTCTCTGACACATATAGGAGGTCTAAGAGCATAAGCTGACTGTTTTAATAGTGCTTAGCATCAAATTATTTCCTGAAATATAGATGTGTTAATATTGAAACAAATGGTTTTGTTGCAAGGCATCCTCTTGCTCAGACTTTAGAAGTCATGATGTGCTACATCAGAATGAGGGGATTTTTAAATGATCTGCCTGTCTTCCCCACTCTCTGGGTAACTAGATACATGTGTAGTGCATAGGAAGGATTGGGTTTTTTGTCTTTTGGGGTTTTTGGGGGTTGTTTTTTTTTTAATCAGTCAGAGAAACAAGAAACTGCAGCTGAGACTGGAATGTGGCACCTTATAAATAAGGCAGGAGACAAGATGCACTCTGATGGCTGAGTACAGTAAGGTTATTCAGCTCTAAGCCTGCCTAATCATTGAAGTCAAATGTAATGAATTTACTGGTGTGATCAAGGCCCGAGGGAGAGAATTTTCCCCTTTTGCACAAATGGCACCGTACATGGGCCAGGAAATTCCTTGGCCAAGGCAGGGGGTGTTGCTGCAGTGCACATGCACAGGGGTTGAGAGAACAGCTCTCCCTGTGGAGAGACACCAAGGGCAGCAGTGCTGGAAACAGCTGGGAAGGGGAAACCCCGAGCTCAGGTACCTGCAGGGGATCTCCAGAGAAGTCCAGTGCCATGGCAGATCCTGGAGTAGAAGCAGCCATGGCCACCTGGAGTAACTTACAGCACTTTACTGAGCTGCAACCCACAGGTGCTGGCAGGCAGATCATGGAATTTAAGGCTGTAGCAATCCATTGCTAAGAAAAATAATTGTTAAGAAAGCAAAACGAGAAGATGGCTACCACAGTGAGCACTCTAATACTGTGTCTTGTGCACCCAGAAAGACACAGGAATACAAGCTGTTTCCAGGACTGCTGAAATGTTCAAAGATACTCACATTTGATCTTTAGACTAAGTAGGAAGCTAATAACCCAGTATCACTTTGGCTCAGATTTACTGAGGAAAATAATAAGAGGAAAAAATATCTAATGAATAGAAAAGAATAGGCAAAATGGAGGTCAAAATGTTACTTCAGCCAGCTTAAGAACAAGTCTTTTAAAATACTTCTCTATGGATGTTACTTTGGTGCAAAAGAAGCAAAAGGCAAAAGAAGGAAAATAACACACATCAAATGGATCAGCACAAGGAACTGCTTTTTTCTTGTAGTACCTAGAGTGCAGGGACAGAATTTCCTTGGGGTTTTTTCAAGGCATTTGAATTTCCAGCATGCTCATACATTTCTTGAGTACAGTAAACTCCCAGAAAACTGGAGCATCTGGGATGGGGCTGAAAGGAAAATAGCCACCTTCTAGATGAATTTGTGTTAGAAACTTTCACCACCATTCATTTGACTGCCACAGCAAAGACAAAGGCAAAAATGAGCCAAAGAAGCCATGAAATATTACTGAAACAAACCTCCTACAGATACATCACCAGAAAATCTGTGTGCCCCATCTATTCTTACACAACAGTACCAGCTCAATAAATACATCTGCGAAGATCAGTGGCAACAAAACATCAATTTTGTACTATTTTCTTTGTCTATGGTTCTTCTGTATGACAGTCCCCATGCAGCAGGGGACATCTCATGTAGACTGAATCCGGGCTACAGCACCATGGCTTGAGACTGAGCAATTCTACTGCTGCTGGGGAAAAGCAAGAGTGACAGGTCTCAGTAAAAACACCTACAGACATCCTAAAGTGCTAAAACACAGATAAGCAAGCTACCATGTGAAATTATGAAAGAGCCCCTTGAGCCTGACACCTGTTTTGTAAGAGGCCAAATTTGCCTTGAGTCCCTGTTTTACATAAGAAAAACCTCAGCCTCACATCTCACAGTATTGAGGAATGTCCAGAGCAGTTGTGATGACCCATCCCTGGAAGTGTTCAAGGTCAGCTTAGATGGAACAGCCTGGTCTAGTGCAAGGTGTCCCTGTCCATTGCCATTCTATGCTACAATAAGTGAAAAATGGATCATGCCTCGATCATCATCATGCCTTGAATAATACATAAAAGATACCTCTAGCATTTGAACATGAAATAATAAGAGTAACTGATGTTATTAAATTACAAAATTAAGTTTATTTTACCAACATTATAAATACTTTCTTTCCCTCCATTTAACTCCAAAACGAGATAGTAAAACCAGTACGATGGGACAATTCAGAAGCTCCTCAGTTCTACTGAAAAAGGTTATCTTTAATAATAAACTAAAATGGAAAATTACATTTTGTCAGTCCAGCAGTCTCAGGAGCTGAGCATCCCTAGGGACTTTGTCATTCAAATGGCACAATTTCAAGTGTGTTTGCACATGTATGTGCACCTATATACATGCATACTGATCTTTATAAATATACATATATATAGTAATATACACACATTAACAGACACAGCCACTGAAGAGATGCTTTCAATAAATTGAAGTGCTTTACACATCATTTTAGTGGACTCCCAGCTGCACACTGGAATTTGGGCCCTGCCCAGTGCAGGCACAGTTGTGCTGTGCTAATCCAGACCCCCAAGTGCTCCACAGATACAATATGTGTCACCTTTAACTGCTGCAGAGTCTGCCTGCTTCTGGCAATCCCATCACACTTGAACAGGGTAAGGAACAGTCCTGCAGCATCCTGGTCCCAAACTGCCCTCATTGCCCAACTTCTGATATTCCTTGCCACGCATGAGCCTTTGTAGAGAACAAAGGATGTGCTCTGTTACCTGCAAACACAGAACACCACTGGTATCCAGTGCAGTGTGCAGTGCTTTGGGACACCTTGGATGTTAAAGGCACTACATCCAGCCAGTTCCTGTCCCACCTCCAGTGCTATTTTTATCTGCAGTAGCTGTCTCCTGCTGAGCACACAGCACAGGCAGCTTTCCAGAGACACAACAGGCTCACTCTGATCATATCACTGTACTCCAGCTCTCAGTGAAAAAGGCAAGCCACGCTCTCTTGTGTGCTCCGAGCTCCTCTGAGCAACCCAAATGGCACAAAATTGCTTGGGAAATCTGCCCATCCTCACAAGCTGCTCCAGAGCCAGCCACAGCTGCAGGCTGGGCACCAGGGATGAGGTGACAAGGGGAGGACAACTGAGGACAGAGGGATCAGAACCAGCTCCCTTACCATAATCCACCTCTGGCCTCTCTCTGGAGGCTGCCTGTGACTAAAGCAAGCCTCTACTGCCCCACCTGCCTCATGGGACTAAAGGATCAGGGACCTGTCACTGCCTCAGTGACCATACTCAGCCTGACCCCAGCACAAGACAGAGCCAAGCTTCTGTGTCATTGGAACTTCCTCCATTTCTCACACCAGTAAAGCTAACCAAAAGATTAAAGTGATGGTAACATAATTCTTATTTTCATAAATATATAGAAATATTACAGTAGTGTCTTTTCTCACAACTGGAAAATGATGCAAGGCCTATCATGAAACCACAGCGTGAGGATCTTTCCTTGTGGAAATATCACATACACCAAAACTATGTTCTGATTTTTTTATTTTAATGGTTGCCAAATTCTCTTCTAGTATATACACATACTTATTTTCTCCACAAGTCCCTTGATAATTATCAAGGGAAGTAATTTGTCTTTCATATTTTATTTTTTAAATGAGAAAAGTAAAGACAGAAAATAAGACAAAATATATTTCATGTCGCCATTGATCTATAGATTACAAATATATATAGTTTCCTTCCAGAGGAAGAAATACTAAAGAAATATTTTGCCCATATCAAATAAACTTCTGAAAAGAGGAAAAAAAATTAAAATATCTTGTTCAGCTCCCCCCTCCCTACCATAACAATCACTTGTGGTTAAAAAAAAACAAACATTCATTTGATTTTCTCCACTTCTACCAAAGAAGAAAAACTTATCTGGATAATGACCTGAGTTATTTTCATGGTTTCCAAATATATGTAACCCAGATGATCACCATCTATCAGAGAGCTACCCCTAGCAAGGGATGTGAAAATAAACACTGGTGGATCTTTCAAATCAAACAAGAAAGCAAAGTTCAAAAATGTATTGCAAGAGTTAGGCCAAAAGTCAGCCGTGAGCATCTTCATGGGCACTGGACTGACAAAGTAGAAGTGGAAGCTCTGCTATTTTGTAAGCTGAGATACCTGTAGCAATTGGAAACACAAAGGTGAAACATTTTGCCTGTGTATTTGTTTGCTTTCTCTTCTTTTATGGTTATAAGACAGAGAACAGATGAATACAGAAGACACAACTGGCCTTTAGAGCAGATAAGCTTTACATTTCAAACTTATTGTGGGTAACAAGGCAAAGAGCTGCTGCTTGTCCTTCTTCAGGGACAGACTCCCCAAAGCTTTGTTCCCTTGATAGGTCAGATAGTTCACAGATTGTGCCAAAGAAGGTTTCCCCATTCCCAGTGTGGCCAGGCCAGTGCCCTTTGTTTGCTGGCAGCAGCGAGCCCAGGCTGGCTGCTGATGTTCCACGTCTCCTTCCTCCCTCTGGCTGTGCTGCAATGGGGACTAGGTCTGTCAGTCAGTCCATCAGAGCTCCCTCAGTCTGGCACAAATCTCTCCCCAGTGTAAAACCCTTCTTTTCAGAAGTAAGGAACAGCTATCAACTTCTAGGCAGGCCTGAAACCTGAGAACTGGGTCAGCCATTACATGCACAAAAGTGATGTGAAAAACCCTCCTGGTGACTTTCTGCTCTGCCATTCAGCATGGTACATCCCACATAACTCCTTTCCATACAAATGCCTGTCTCACAAGGATATAATAACTGTGTGCCCAGCCACGATGAGGTTGGCTTTCCTCACTGCTGTAAATCCAACCATGTAAATCCAACCATGCCCCACACCCTGGGAAACAAGGCAATAAAAGCAGCATCCTCTCCAAAAGCAAGGAAACTCCGTGGTGGCTGAGCACTGACAACACAGCTTCCAAGAGGATGGCAAGGGAGGGAATGCAGCTGATAAAAACACTGGATATTTCTTAAGGGCATCCAGAGCTCCTCAAATATTTTGCTACTGCCTGACCATTTGTGAAGACAACACAGAGATAACAGGTAATATTTAACTGATGAGAAGTGAGTGGAACAGGGGAATAAAAGCAATGCAGGAAACTGTAAGGATGGAGGAGAGCCTGGTTGTGTGGCTTAATGTACTTAAAGTTAGTTTGGAATTTTTTTCCCCCACACCCTCTTTTCTCTTTCCTTTTTTTTTTTTTTTTAATAAATTGTACAGATGAACATGGGAGAAGTTCATGCTACTTGCTGGAAGCAATAAAGGTAAATTCTTGTGGCCTATGGATTCCACAGACCTTTGAGTGTCCCACCTCATCCATCATGGGCTAACTTATGAACACAACCGTTCCGCAGCAAGACTCAGTAGCCCTTAGAAACTGGTGGCATGTCCTCAGGTGATTTTCCTCGAGAGTGAGAGACACGTGGATTCCATCAGTTTCTTCCTCACGCGATGCCCGAGTGCCTCAGGTGCAGTCTTGAGATTTCCAGGGATCCTCTTGGATATTCTCAGACATCAGACTGCTGTCTCTAGGTCCTCGTGGGAAACCATTTGATAGTTCTGTCGACTCTCCAGGTAGGAGGCCAGATCCGGATCTCCAGCCTGCTGAGCCCTGTCACGGGGGGTCTTACCCTGTGATGAGAAACATGAAGAGAAAGTCTTGTGCTAACATGTTTAGAACAACAGGGGATTTCTAGGCAGAAGACAGTTAACAAGCCAGAAGCCACTTGTCTGGGTTTCATCTGTTTCAGAAAGCTTTTTGCAACCTACAATTCTGTCATCTGAACAAGAGATCATAGAATCACAGATGATCTCTCTTCCCATTATAGGCTGCCTCATAGAGCCCAAGCAGGTAGGAATTGATTTTGATTGCCTGGTTGCAGCAAAGGTGCTTCTGACTCTGGTAGTCCAGAGAACCACTCACCCTCAGCTGCTAAACACCACAGGGTACAGGTGCTCAGAAACTCCAGAGAGGCAGCTTCTGGACCATGTTCCTAGGCAATCAGATTGTTGTAATGACAGGATATTCCTTGGATTTAATTTTTCCCGGATTTCTTTCTCAGTCCAGCTTACACTAAGAGAATGCTGTGGTTACAGTAACATCAGAGAGCATAGAGGTAAGCCAAGGCAAAAGAAAATAGTTAGCCATCCTCACAAAACAAGTCAGCCACAATAATCAAGCCTCACAAATGCTGTGCAACCAGAAATCAAAGCTTCTGCAGGTGGTCCTTGCCCACAGGTCTCTCGTTTGACCACACAGGAGGAAGGTACTGCTGTGCCATGGAGGTGTCTCATTCACACCCAATGCACCGAATAGTTTGAGGCCAGGCTCTCTCTGTGGTGGCAGTGACCCATGCTGGGGACTGAAGTCTCTTGCACATGTTTAAATCAATACAGTTTTCTCTATAAAAACAGCTTGCTCAAAAGGAGCTGCCCTTGGCACACACAAGGAAGCCTCAGTCATGCAAGCAGCAGGGTGGGATGCTGATGTGTCTCTCTCAGCTGCAGGGGTTTGGAGGTGGTGATGGAGCTGCGTTACCTTGGAGTCTGTCTTTCTCAGAGAGGCTCCTGCATCCACCAGGAGCTGGCAGACGGCACGGTGGCGCTGGCAGGCTGCCTTATGTAATGCTGTCTCACCCCTAGACCAAAGTACAGAAACCAGCAGTGAGACACATCACACCAATGAACATTTACGAAGCATGAGGTGCAGAGGATAGACACAGGAGGAGGCTGCATCTCTGCGAGGTTCCCTCTTGCTGGCAGAGGTGGACTTGTGCACTCTCTCCCTTAGCATCTACATCCTTTGACTCAGTAGGGAAGCCTGCAATGCACAAATAGCAGACGAAGAACTTCTGAGGGACGGGGAAGAAACATGCACAGATTTTATTCAGAGGACTGAATGTCAAATTCTAATCCAACCACCAGCTCTGTTAACTGCTGCAAAGGCAAGCTAGCCACCCTCTTATTTCACAGCAGGTGAAACAGCAGCATGGTTTGTTTCTTCCTGCAATTTCTTTTGTCAACCTCATTCTTGGAGTCATCCTAGAAAAACCTACCCATCAGAGCTATGACTGGTGCCCTTGCTGCCCTGGTTCTGATATCCTGCTCTCTTGGATGTATGACAGCAAGAACTCTCATGTGTTTTCCACCACTGGGCTGCTAAGGTACTGGGGAAGATTAAATACAGGCTTTTCAGAAGAGAAGACTGTGTAGTGGGAGCACATTTGTTGCAAAGCTTCTCACTCACACTGGAGCTAAGTCTAAAAAGGTTCTGAGACTGACTTACTCTTTACAGAAAGTAAAGAAATCTGTCTAGATTTTCCTAGGAAGAAAAGTATGCTTTGAGTGGGCTGAAGAGGGATTTTTAATACCAGCATCCAACAAGTAGGGTTGGATAATTACATTACATAACCTGGGAAATAACAAATGATAAGAAATACATGTAGCAGGACAAATCTTGCACCAACCTACACAGAGTGCATAAAGCAGTCTCAGCCCCCATCCACGACAGAGGAAGTTGAACTGTTAAGAGGCAACTTTGTAATAAATATGCCCGTCCTGCATGAGAACTAGTATCAGAATAGCAGAATAGCATACCATCCTCTTTCCCCCGGAGCACCAAAAGACAAATTCATACTTCCAGTTACAGCCTGAACCTTTCCTTTCCCAGAGTTAGAGGCAGAGGAACCTCTGTAAAGGGAAGCCCTCCTAGCTCTGCTCACTGCCACTTTATGTGACTGTGCTACACTCCTGGATGAAAAGAGCTGGGCAGTCCAACCAGCCCCCACCTCCTCTGGCCTTCACTCATGCACCTTGTGCCAAAGGTGTTCTCTGTTAGCAGAGGAGGGCACTGTGGGATGAGGAATGGTAGGCCTGATCCCTATGAGAGAGACTACTTCTGTTTCACAGGTATTACACATATTTTGTAGGATTATTCATACCTCCCTTACATACTTTTGTGAAACTTTGTACAAAGTGTAAAAAAATTTGGAACTGGAAAGGAAAGCAATTTGTTTGGGTTGGGATTTTTTATATATGAACAGAGCTGATTGATGTTTTAACTACTCGATGGAAACCTTCAGCTGCACAAGTCCTGGGCACTTGAGAGAGCTAAGGCAGAGCATCCTGGGTGAATCAAGAAGGGATTGAAAAAAATGTGTAAGGCAAGAAAAGTAATTTCCTGACTTTTGGAATTTACTCTTTGGGTTGGTCCCTTAGTAGCTGGAGGCTAGAAACATCAAAACAGAAGCAGGACTTCCATTCCTCTAGAAAGATTAAGGAAGCATGGGAAGCAATAGGGAGAAAATCCTCTGCGAATCCAATAAATTTGTGTTTTAGGCAAGAAAGCCCCATATGAGGTGATTGATGTATGTTTTTTAGGAGGCCCTCTGTTTGGTTTTGAAGAGCCATTTTACAAGCTTTTTCCTATTTGACAGTTTGCACTTGAAAACCACGAGGAGTCTGCTAGTTTAACACACATAATGTGAAGAACAGAGTAGGTTGTACTTACGTTTCACTGTCTGTCATGTCCAGTAATTCAGATGGACCTGCAAAAGATAGTCAGGTATGTCGTATAGCATTTGTCTGAGTGACTAAAAAATATGTCTACCAGGAGAAGATATGTAAAAACATATAAAAGAAGCCATGTGAAAGCTCAACCTGCACAAATATATCAAACTTCAATGTAATATTTGCTTCTGTGAGCCCTTGCACTAATAAAATTCTGAATGCACAGTCACTGCTGGAGTGTCAGCAACAGGAAGTAGCAGCCTCTAGATTATCCTGGGAATGAATATTCATGGAGTTTATTTTCTCACTCATCACCTTGCTCAATTAAGTGGTTCACATAAGTACAGTACATTGAAAATGCTGATATACTGGAAACCCTGATATATTGCAAGCTAAAATCTATTGTTGCTATTAGAGGGAAAATGTCATTAGGAAGTTGAAATTAGCCAAATTTCATCCTGAATGACATCCCTGTGCTGCTCCATTTAATAGTGTTATACAAAATGTAGATCAGGGAGGAATAGTCCCAGCGGTCTTTATATTGATATGCAAATCCTGTACTCAACTGGTTAGCAATGATCAGGAAAGTAAGATTAAGAAAAACAGAAAAGATTTTTGTTAAGTGGGAAAAATATAATACATTTATGTTAATGTCTTTTTGTCCTTGATATTTACAAAAGGCAGATATTTATAGCAGCAAATTCCATTGCTGAATTACAGTGATAGGATCTAGATATCATTTGAAAAAAACTTTGCAGTCTGTCATATTATTCTTCTCTCCACTGCTCTGGAGTGTAGTGTTAGATGGTATAGGCCACTTAGCAAGGGGAACAGGGAAACTTTACAAGACTTTTCCTTCCTGCACAAGAATATTTCTCTCCAGCACCACTGTGACTTTGAAATTCAAGAGTCCTCAAGAGCTTACAGCAAATCTCACCTGAAACTGAGGAATTTCACACTGCTTACTTACAAAGGCCTACACACAACCTCTCTACACTCCTTTCACTCTGAGTGTGTGTCAAAACGGATCAGAGCAGCCTGTCTTTACCTCACTGCTTTTACAATGAGCTCATGGAGTATCACTGGGGCTCCTGAAGCTGCAGGCAGCTCCTTCACTTCATCTTCTGTCATCATGAGAAAGGGTGGTGCTTGGTCTTCAGTGCACAGGGCACTGTGTACCACTGCACACATCTCCAAACTCAGTAGCCACTGTCAATTATTTAATGTACCTGAACTCTACCACCACACATTGTCATCTCCACACTTGGCTGTCGTGTGTTCACTCCTGCCTATCAAAAAGAAGAATCAGCCACTACCCCTGAGCTCCCAGGATCATGAAAAGGGATAAAGGGGGATAAGCAGAGCCTCTTGTTGAGAAGAAAAAAAGTAATGCCTGAGAAACTAAAAAGAAAATTAAAGAAATACATACAAAGAAAAGGAGTCTTTACATTTCCTAGGAGAAAACTGTGTTCTCTCAAAAATAAAGGTAATTCCCCATAGCCTCCTACAATGCAACATCCCAGTGACAGGTAAGCAGGAGTGGCTTGCAGTGTGTTGGAGAAAACACTGCCACCTGTTATTTCTGCTCACAGTTGGAGCAAGGAAGGTTTTACTGCCAAGGTGGAACAGGGTGACAGATCTGGCTTTATGGGACATAGAGGTACTTGCCCAGGTAAGCAGAAGAAGCTGTTCAAAGGTAAGTAAAGGTAGTAAAACAGAGAGTAGTTAGAAGAATATGACCTGAGAGGGAGAAGAAAGCTGGGGCAGAGTGGATGTGGAGGGAAGCCAAGGGTAGAGGAAAACTGGTGTGAAGCAGGAAGAAATAGCAGGGCTAGGACAGATGAGCTCAGTGCTGAGGACCGCGAGAGCAGTCTGTGAGCACAGACCTGAGGAGATGGCAAGCACACCCTGCCTAAGTGCAAAGGGTGCTCTCCTGGATACTGTCCCAAATTAAGCATTTTGTGGGAGAGCCCTGACTCCACCCCAGTCAGTAAGGGCCAGACACTGGGGTTAATAATTAGCTGCACAACGTGGTACCAGGGTGCTTTAATTTCATTCTCTCGGGCCTATCTCTGAAGCTGGAATGTCCCAACTCACCGCCTGAGCTGTGCCCTTTACTTCTTTATTTTAGTTTCACTTGTGCTTCTCTTAAACCATCTCACGCCCTCCTCCTAATTCCCTTTCCCCTCTTTTTTGGACCTCATTTTTATATCAGTCTCCCTGGCGCTGCCAACCGACCATTCCAAATCCCCCTCTGCCCAGGGACAAAAGCTGCACAGATGTGGGAAGGGCTGGCACTGGGAAAGCTGACGGCACTGTCATCCTGCCCCAGCGGGGAGGCGGCTGTTTCACTCCGGGACAAGAGGCACAGAAAGAAAAGGGGACCGAGGCACAGAGAGAAAGAGGACAAAATAACCCAATAGAAATCCGGAAGGGAAATGCATGAGTGAGATTTCTATCAAGGAAAACAGCAGGGGGGGAAATAAAAACAAAAGATGGAAATGTGTGGAGAGGTNATGACACACTGAGGGGAAGCCCAGCTGAGATCACTCTCTTTCCTCAACATTGCCCATAGACTGTCTGTGTAGAATTATTAACTTTATTCCTTCTCTCCTTTTGCCCTCTTTCACTCCACCAAAGCCCTTCTCTAGTTCCTCATAAGGCAAAGCAGCCTGAGCTGGTTATGGGAGGAGGGAAGGCAAGGAAATGTTTAAAAGCAGCTTCTCCTTTGCTGAGCTCGCTATAACAAAAAAAAAANCCCACCCAAAAAAAAAAAAAAAAAAAAAAAAAAAAAAAACCAAAAACAAAAACAAAAACAAAACCCACCAAACACCACTTTAAGTGACCATATTTCCAAGGCATTTCCAAAATACACAGCACCACACATTCTTGAAAGGCCGCTGAGCCCACAGCACAGCCCTCTCCAATAGATGTGGTTACAGATACCCACAGGAGACCCACAGATATTAACCTCTGCCAGTCCCATGTCCTGTCAGTCCTTCATAGAGCTAGGGAGGAAGGGTGTTTAAGCAGTAATCTCAGACATTATCAACATTACTGGTAGTTTATGTGTCAAAACCCTCTTTGTTTAATAACCTGATCGAGGTTATTATCAGGGGGACAAAACTGGATGTGGATCATTACTTTCAAAGTGGGAGCATTTTTAAAATAACAGTAAACTGGAAGTTCAGAACTATTTCTAGCCTTTCTCCAACTCCACACTTTTTTTTTTTTACCTGATATGAAAATTAACAGGGGTTTTTTTTTCTGTTAGTGTCTTTTAGCTCAGAATTTTCACAGTAATACAGAGGCTAGTCAGGTTATGGGAGCATTCCTTCCTACATTTCTGTCAGCCATGTTACCCTGGAATTTGGTAAACCTGAAATTAAAATAGACTATGTTATACCTTGTGCCTTCTAGGAAAACTAAGCCATTTTCTGCTCAGGCCCCTCACAAATAACCTCTGCCCTAAAACATTCTGCAAATCCAGACATAGTAACAAGTGTCATACAAACTCACTCTCATTCCTTGTTGCTTTCTGGTGACTATTCAAACTTTGTCCCCAACACACATCTCTGTCACAGCAAAATTTGCTTTCCCAAAGCCTTCCAAGGGTCTTCTGAATCTGGTCAGGATGCAAATCCAGATATCCAGATTCGCTAATGGCTCTTAACTCTGGACTTTGCAGTGCTAAGGTTAATGAAACCTTTTTTTTTAAGTTTTTTTTTTGTTTGTTTTGGTTTTTTTTATCATGGGATGCTTTCTAGTGAAGCAAGGACATTGAGGTTTGAGGACACAGAAATGTTTAGGATGGGATGCCCTACATACTGTCTGTTGCATCAGAAGTTCTCATCACAACCTCCTAAGGCAGCTGTAAACACCTTCCTCTCTTCTGTTTTAAATCAAAATACCATAGATGAACTATAAAATTCTTGCTTGTCTTTTGAATGTCTAGAGAAGACAAGACAAGGACAAGGCATGTGGAATTATTTATATGATGTTTACAAATTACAAATTTTTCACAGCTGCCAGATTAAGACTCCAATCCAAGTTTGATACCAATACAGATGATTCAGGAGGCCCCTTTTTATTTGAGCTTTTTAAGCCTTCCTTAATTCTGCTTGTGTTAAGTAAGTAGATGGTTGCCTCTTCTCTAATGTACAGGCATTAGGATGTGATGCAGTTGCTGACTGAGCATTAAAAAGCTGTGGTTGTGATACCTACTGAGCTTGGCCCTCAGTTTCTAGATAAGCATTTCTTACCTCAGCTACAGACAAGTTTTTAAAGCTGACCCTTCTACTAAAAGCGAAAGACTCCTGATTTAGGTGGGCAGTGTTGAACGAGGGACAGGTCTGTGTATCTGTGTATGTGCCCTTCCTGCACAGGGGACAGAGACAAAGTGTTTTATTGGAGCAGCAGCCAGCACAGCTCTTCCTGCAGCACCAAGCAGCTGTTGTCCTGACACCTACTACTGGTGCTTCAGCTGCTATTCCAGGCTTGTGCTGGGTCACTGTGAATTATCTGGCAGCTCTGCACAGCAGTCCTCCTGTGTGACTCATCTCTGCTATTTCTAATTTAAGATAGGTTATTTTCCTCCCCTTAACATCTGAAATCATTCTGATCATGATCACAGAGTAACCTTTCATATAAATGTGCCCTGCATGTTTGCAGAAAACCATCTTTACAAAGGACAGATTTAGCACCACTATACTGTTTTCCTTCCTTTGTAATTCTAGTTCTGTGGGTGACACTCCTGTATTGCATTGGATTCATCCCACTGTTTTTCAAAGTAGATGGTTAAAGTTCCTGGAACAGTGGGTTTTGTCTTCTTTTGTTGCTGTTGTTTTTTAGAGATATTCAGAAGATTTTTCCCTGTGTGGTTAATAATAGATTTTCTGTGCTGTGTGCTCAAGGGTATTTTGCAGTGGAACTCCTATCATCATTCACTATCCTCAGCCATGTATGGGAAGCAGACAAACTCCAGAGAAAGTGTGACTGGGCAGAGGTAATTGCCAGAACAGAAGTAATACTCATTTTAATGAAATTTTTATGGGTGGATATCGGCAGAAACAAGAGGCTCCACACAGGGAAACTTTCAGATATTAGTAACATTGGATCAGGTCATATACAGTAATTAATGCTGAGAAGATGCCAAATGCCAGAGATTGCAAAGAAAAACAAGGACATTATGATGATGATGATTCAGCAAGAGAGCTCATTTGTGGCTGAGAAGTGCCCAGAGTAGAAATGAGTTTCATTAATTGCTTGGTGGGAGAAGAGAGGAGGCCTCTATTAGATTGTGCATTGTCCCATGCACTCCCTGATCCCCAGAGAATGTTAAACAAACAATGCATTTGGAGAAGCCCAGAGGACATATGTCTGGAAAGCTGCAAAAGCTTCCTGCTATCCTTGGGGATAAAGAAGGGAGAGGGGAGCTGAGCTGACATTTGCACAACCTTCTGATTTGTCTTTGTCTAACAGTCCGTAATCCCTCACATTTCTCTATTCACTTCAAAAATTCCCATGGATTCCCTGCTTACATTCTTATCAGTTTAAATTATCTCACTTTAAACCTTCACCAAAAGAGCAGTAACTGGGTCAGACTGTGACTAAGTTAAAGTATATGTGTCTAATAAAAATCCTAGAGAAGCATCTATGACAATGAATTGGCACAGGTCATTTGCAGTGTGAAAAGAGACCAGGGGCAGTAAGAAAAGAAAGCAAAATTATGCCTGTCTACTGAATTCAGTGGCACATATGTGCACTGTGACTAATGTGATAATCCAGAGCAGTTAAATAGGAGGTTGAGTTGGCACTGGTAAAGTTTGCTAGAACTGATGGGAAAAGCAGCCATTACTTGGATAAAAGGCCAACTGCAGTGACCTATCCATGTGTAGGTATCTATATTGGAGAAGTAAGAGAACAATTCAGATTTTTGGTTCAGTTTTGGTTCAGATGCCCACACACGGGTATTTTATGCCATTTGATATACCTATGGGCAAGCTTTGGGATGCATGTGGAATGCTTGGTTGGACTTTGGCTGTCAGTGTAAGTTAGGCCTTCTGTGGGCTTTGTATGTTATCTTATAAACCCAAGCAAATGTCCTGGACATCCTAGGGCTAGATATTTATGTTCATCTAAATTTAAAAAGTGCACAGCTAACTGTTGCCTGAATCCCTTTCTGGGCTCCAATGGCTACCTGGATGAAGATGTCCTTTGAGTTAGTCATGCTAGAAGCCTGCTGCTGTGAAGAATGTCCTCCTCACTTCCATCTGCCACCAAAAGAGTCTCTGTCACACCAGAGCAAATGAACTAAGTCCCAGATTGCTGCTGACAGTACAGGAACTTGGACCTATAGAATACCTGTATGTTAATACCTAACTTAGGGGTTGAGCTTGAAGAGATGCATTGCTGCTTCTTCCCTTTTTACGAGTTGTGCTTTTTCCTTCTCTCTGCACAATTTGTGCAATTCCTTGGAGCATTAGCTAACACTTGTTCTAATGGCCAGGGGCAATCTCTGTGCTCAGTCCTAACACTGCTGCTGAAATACTGTAGCTGCTTTTGATACTCAGAAACCAAAATAGCCACTGATATTTTGCAATGAGGCCAGAGAAGAGTTACAACTAGAAAACTTCTCCTGCAGTGAGGGAAGCTGATAACCGTGACTTCAGCTCCATGTGCAGAGCATGACTGTATTACTGTGCCACTCTCCAGCAGTGAGGGAACAAGGTTACAGTGGTTCAACAGAGAGAAGGTGTGACTGCCTCAGACACAAAAAAACTGCTGCATAGCCTGCAATCTCTGCTACTGACAAAGATAAGAAGAGTCAAAAGGAAAAAAGGGCAATGGCATGATCACAGTCCATAAATACAAAATGGAGATCATAAGTTTTTGCTATTGGGTGGTCTTGATTCTAACAGACATAATCTTCAAAGGTTGGAATGGATGCTAGGTGATTTCATACAGGACAAAGTAAGCAGACTGTTGACCAGTGTGTTACTAAACACTGAAGTAACAGCACTGGTTGTGTGGGCTCTTTGTCACTGTAATTGTTTTAATAGAGATTAGATGTTTTCTACAACATATGCTCTAATTGAAAAACAGTTCAGAGAATTCCTGTGCCAGATATTTTAACTTAGAGCTTCACACTGCTTCTTCACAGCCCCCCAAGCTGATGCAAACGTGAAAACACCACCCCCCTCAAAAGCCATTCTAATTCTCTTCACCCTTTATCTGGAGCCATCACTCCTCCTGCTCACACGTGCTGCAGGTGGACATTTCACTGAGGGACACCACAGATGAGGGAGGCCCCTTGCAGCAGCCTGGTGTGGTTTTGCCTGGCTGACACTTGGCTGAAGCACAGCTCTCTGTGGGTTTGCCCCTCAGGACTCACCATGCTCCAGGATGTATTTCACAATCTCGCTGTTCCCAGCCATGGCAGCGTGGTGCAACAAGGAGCAGTGATCAGGTCCTTGGATTAACAAATTGGCTCCTTTTTTACAACATTCTATGAACTGGAAGGGGAAAAAAAAAGAGAGAAAAAAACCATAGAGAAGGATAAGATGGGAGGAGCACAAAAACAAATATGTCAGTAAATTCTTTACTGGTTCTCATTGTAAGTCAATACCAGAGTAGAATAAAATAAAATAAAATAGAACATTAATTTAAAGCCAGCTTTCAGGCCCTGATATAAAACATCTGAAACCAGAAGTATGGACAATTATGTGGGTTAAGGAGAACAGTCTGTATTTCCTAAACAATGAGATATTGCTACTCTGTTGGTGATGATTTATTGCTTTCTAGGAATGCTTGCAAACCACATCTGGCAACACTGTTGGGATATATTAAAATATATGTACTCGATACAAAATTCTGGCTTTTTGGTGAAGATTCAATTCTTTCCTCAGCACAGGAGTCAAAGATTTTCTGACTAAATCAGAAAACTCCAGCTCAAAATTACATAAGGAGGTGAGGTGACTGTCATAGACCTCCCTTCTCCCAGAGTCCCTTGTTCAGGGCGGCTGAGAAGGAAAAAATATGTGGGGTAAGAGCAACCAGGTGGGTCTCAGAAATGCTGCAAACATCGGGGGAGGGGAGGTGGGATTTGCAGTGCAGATCACTGCAGGAAATGGAGAGAATTGCTACAGTGAGGACTCATTTATGATGCAGTACATCTGAAGAAGGGCAAGGAGTTTTCTCATCAGAGCCAATTCAGGCAAAAGTTTTCAAAAAGTGTAAATGAGACAACATTTTTATGACTGTTTGAAAGACTGCTCCTGAGATGCTGCAGCCACAAGGGCTGAGGCAGTGGTATAGAAGGGGCACCTGCAGGCAAAAAGTTGGCCTCCAGCACTGTCATTTTTACAAATGGCTCCTAACTGGCTTCTCACAGATAAAATTGCAATCATTAATCACAGCCCTCATCCAAATTCGAGGGTATGTTTTCAGATCCTGACTTGGGTACTGAGACACTCAGCCTGAACAGCTGTCTGATGTGGGACTTCAGCCATTGGCACAAAAAAATTTGCTTGAGTAGTTTTGCCTCCCAAACTTACTAGACCAAGGCACTACATGTTTTGAGACACCCATCTGGTGATAAAACAATCAGCTGAGGTTTGTTCTACCTCATCTAGTGGTTTCCTAGGTAGACTTTGAGCAAGATAACACCTGGGGGCTTGGCCACCAACTTCACTGGTGTAAAATATCCTTTGCTGTGCAAGGCTGTGTCAGAACTACCTTGCTGTTCAACATTGCCAATATAGTCATTTCCCTGTTAGTAACTGGCACACTGCTCTGTGCAGTGGGCTCTGAATCCTGGGCAAAAAGGCGCTGTCTAACACCAGATCCCATTCAGGCAAATTTCACACCTCACCTGAATGATGTTCCCCCAGCATTCAGGGTTTCCTGGAAAGACTGTAAAATGGCACTTGCCAGAAAATCCCTACAGCAGCCTATTTATGTTTTGAGCAGAGGTGTAATAAAATTTACAGTATATCTGACTGGCAAAAAACTGTGAATAAGTGGACACTTAGTGCTCTGTACCTACCTTCAGCAGATCACCAGATATGACTGCCTGTAAAAGTGCTGCAAAAGACAAAAAGAAAACTGGTGTCAGGCAGAAAGCATCATGCATACAGCTGAGGACATAGCTCACAGCATGTGCAAGTTAAGACTAACATCCCTCAGTCCATTTGCATGCTCATATAGCACCAAAACCAGTGCAAACCCTGCACTGACACATGTTGGAAAGGCAGAAGGCAACACATGGTGATGAAAGCTATATGGACATCAAGCCATCATTTCCAAGGCTATCATGGAACTGCAGAATTCTGTTTGAATTTTTCACTTGAGACACTTCTGAGACCGTTCAACAGTGTCCACAACATGGACAAGGTCAAGTCCCCAGTACCAGAACCATCACTGAAAATACCAATGTTATCTGCACAGAGAACCTGAAACTATCTACAGACCTGTCACACTTTGTCATACTGAGAGTGGAGTGGTCAGTCAGTCCCCAATACACTGAGAATCCCAAAGTGCAGATGACTGAGTGACAGGAGAGGAATTTCTTAACTATTACTTGTATTACAAAAACATTTTGAGATGCCAGAGGGGAGCAAGTCCCCTGGGTCTGGCAGGCAGGGTCAAAGACAGAGCAAGAGCCAGCCCTCACCTTGTCAGCCTTTGTATTTTAAACAGACATAGAAGGAAAAAGAGACAAAGTGGACAAAGGCTCACAATAAGGCAGGATAGAGCTGCAAACAGCTGTGAGCATCTCATTACCCCTTACTGTCTGCCCTGAGCCTGTTAAAAAAACAGGAGGAAGAAAAAGCCTGGGACTCTCTATTGCTCAGAGAAGCTGTTACAAACCTATCACTATGTGGCTATGTCCTTTTCTCCTCCTTTTCCCTATCATGATAGATATTGTAAACAACAACGATGAATAACCTTTCTGAGAAATCACTTAGGTGGTTTTCATCTTTCAAAGCACTAAATGTCTGCCTCAACTGATAGTTTTCCAAGAGTGTCTAAGCCCATTTCTATCTTTGCATCTAGTCAGTGCAAATTAAGCATTTGCTCAAGTGCCATCCTTGATAAAGATGCCAAAAGTTCATGTAAGCAGGAACAAGGGAGCAAAGAGAACCACAGTATAGCCTTTCCTCTGAAAATAACACACAGGAAACAACACAGTGGGAATTCCATGATGAGCTTGCTACACCCTCAGAAAAGACAGAGCATCCAAGCTAAACACTGCACAAGAGGAAGGATGTTCAAAGGCAACTCAACAAATGTCCCCTTCTTTGAAAACACCTGGGACTCTGTGGCTTTCTGGTCTCAGTAATGCCTCATGCCCTGGCCCTGCAGCAGTGGGAAAAGCAAAACCCCAGTCCAGCTAAGTTCTGTCTTGAGGAAACAGCAGCAGCAATTCTTGCAGTTTTAGATTTAGGGCAGTTTTTCAGTGACCACGAGTTAAACTAAATCCTAAAAATCCCTCTGGCATCTGTGAGAGCAAGGACACATATATCTTAGGAATGGAAAGAGGCAAACACCAGCAGGTAAGAGCCAGAAAATTCTTCAGTTTTTATTTTTAGTGGGTTACATCCTTCTTTTTTTCCCCCAATAGTTCTAACAGTTGGTCAGCCCAAATTAATAGCAGAGCAGAATTTAACTCATGCAATTTGCTATTTCCCTCTTTTCTTTTTGTTCAATCTGGTCTCACAGACACCTTTATTCTTTAGGTTACTGCAGTCTGAACTTGTATAAATATTTTGCACTCCTCACATGTGAAAATCAAATGAACTGCTGACATGAGGGTTTTTTATTGTTTTCTACATCCAGTTTCTTAAGACACAGCTTCCCTGAAGTCACTTTCCTAAGAGGCAGTGATAAATTTTTATATCCATAATCAGAACTGGTCTGGTGATAAGTCTATTAGGATAAAGCAGCTCTAAAACAAATTCAGCATAATTAGACCAATCTTTTCATCTCTTTCCTAAGCCTAAAATCCAGCAAAGCATTTAGGCAAGTGCTTAGCTTTGAGCTAATTACATTCTTTTCACGCCAAGTCTACCTGCACTCTTAAAATTAAGTGCTTTGCTAGAGTAGAACTTATTGGATAAATGAATACATTACAGATCAACAAAACCAGCTGGCATAACAAGAGGTTAGACTACAGTCAAATAATTCAGAGCTGTACGCCCCAACACAGGAAGCTTTACAAGCTATTGAGCTAGGAGTGGAGGAAGGTTCTTTAGAATCAGGAACAGGTTTACATAAATATGTGAATATTGCTTAGCACACTAACCCCATAAACTCAAATGAGACTGCTGGGCATACTAAGGAGGAGGGAAGATGGCAAAAATCACCTGGTTATTAAAGAGGTGGTGAAGCAAGCAAGCAGATGGCATTGACAAGACAGAGCAGACCGAGAAGTTGGAGCAAAATGCTGTTAACAGGCAATGCCAGACTAGCTTCTAATTAGAAACATTAAAGTGAGAATTGTTTTATTTCTTCTAAGCAACACTGCACCACTGGTGTAATATGTGCCACTTTCATCATATATAATACACCTTCAGGTCTTAAAAATGTCTCAAAATTTACTTGATTTAATTAATATTTTAATCAAGTCATTTTTTTTCTCAGTTTCTCCTAAGAAAAAAAATTAATTACTAATAAAAGTGTTTTATTACCTTTCATATTTATTTAGCAAGCAGCTTTATTGCTGATGTAAGGTGACAGCTTGGCAAAACTGGAGACAGGAGTGCTCTGTTCATGGATTGAGAAAGCACTCAGTGCCCAGGCTGCCTCCTCAGCAAAGCTCTAACTACCTAACTTAGAAAATAATCTTCATTTAAAAAAAAAAAAAATCACCCTACCCAGGCCTGCCAGCAAAAGAAAAAAAAGGACTAGCAAAAAAAACCTACAAACAAACCACCCACTCCAAAACAACCTCTCCTCACAAACATACACCTGACTTATAAATTATTATTGAGAAGATACAAGTGGATAATGCAGCAACAGAAAAAAAGCCATGTTGAAAGGCTGCTAATTGAATTGTGGTAATGCTGCAAGCTAATATAGCTTGAGACACAGGAAAAACAACTACTAGTACACACTCATGCTGAAAATAATACTTTTCCTAGGGCATATATCACTTATCTAATTTCTACGTTAGTGTTCATTGTTTCTATTGGAAACAGCTATTTTTATTTAATATTCTAAAAATCTATATTAATGTCACTGAGTTATAACAAACATTTTTATTTCCCAGACAAAATTAACTTCTGAAGTAATAGTTGCTCTCTGGCTTTGCATGTGAAGCAAGCAGCATTAAAACAGTGCTGCAAAGTCAGTCATGAAGTGCTGGGCATCAGAGAAAGAAGGAGTGAAGCATTCACACTCCATAACTTCAGAGGCTGCAGTTTGCCTGTGAGGCCTCACAGGGGTGCTTGGATGGTCAAAAGAAAATATAACTCCATAGAAAATAACCTGGTTTGCCCTGCAACAGTTCATGTTGTGCTCCACAGACTAAGGAAGCTCCAGAGAAAATGACCTTCAACTTGCAGCACCTAAATTAAGAGTCAAACTAAGACAGAGAGGGGTCCTTCAGAATGGCATCATTTCAGGAGACATGTCTGATCACCTCCAGAAATGACAATTAAACAAGGGCAAAATGGGAGGTCTTCTTTGAAGGTTTTCCAAGGGGTGGTATGCCTAACATCAGGCAATGATCACAGTCTTGGAAATTTTAGTTCTTCAGATACTGTACAGGCACAGAATGAGGATGTCTCATAAATGTAAGGGCTAACAAAGACCCTCGACTGCAGCACATCAGAAGAACACAGCAGGAGAGGGGCAGAAGTCATCTCACTCACTTCAAAAGCCATGAAAGTTCTCAGAAGTATCACAAGCAAGGAAAAAACTCAAACTACTCCTTCCTGTACACCCTGCAGAAAAATTTTCTCTTAATCCCAAAGCTACTGATCAGCCCAACACCAAGGACAGCCACGGGGCCCATCGCCAGGTTACTATCACACCAGAAACTTTGCTGCTAAAACACTGTCAGAAAGAACATGAAGAAAAAAATTCTTATAAAATCTCGTAAGTAACATCTTAGGATCACGAGGTTCTGTGCTTGAAGTAGGTTAATATGGAAGGTATTAAGTCAGTTGAATAATCATTAGTGAAACAGTAAGAGGAGATGGTCTGCACTGGAAAGAACCTCAAAGAACAGGGCAGTTCTACAGCCTGCCACTGTCAGCAGTACAGGGGTAATGTGCCTTTTCACTTGAGTAAAAGTTATTCATAAACCATAAATATCCTCCAGATTTTATTAGTCAGATTGCACACCTGATCTGACTCTTTCAATGCTGTATTTGAACCCACTGCTTCTGTACCAACTAAACTACAGGGAATGCTGATAAAAATGTACAGCAACTTTGAAGTTTTCAACATTTAGAAGCAATTCTTTGGCGAAGATCTAAAAATTGTGACTGAAGGAAGCCGAATTATTCAAAACTGTGATATAAAGTACAAGTACCACACCAAGGAGTTGGCACATTCATTATTAAAATGCAAGCAGTTATAGACCCATGAATGAAATGCACTGTGACAGTAGAGTATTATTTGTAAAAATGCATCCTACCATGAGTTTAAAAATACCATGGTATCAAAGCATCCAATCAGAGTATGACAATATTTAAGCACATGGGAAATTATGGCAGAATTCAGGTACCATAACTCGAGACCTGGTTGGAGAAGGGTGCTTTGACCAAACTGATTTGGTGGGTGGCATCCCTGCCCATGGCAGGGGAGTTGGAACTAGGTGTTCTTTAAGGTTTCCAATCCAAACCATTCTATGATTCTCTAATCTCAAGCAGAATTAGGGCTCATAATACCTTTAGCTCTTTCAAAAGACACAATAAGACAATTGATAATCTAAAGTGATCAGCTCCTTGTAGAAACCTCATTTAACAGAAAATACCAGCATATGTCCAGGCCTTCTTAAGACACATCTAATGCGCTGATTCAGCATTTGGAGTTGATAAGCCATCAGCATTTCAGTGCTGAATGCTTCTCACTGGTTGGAGGCAGCAAATAAAAATCTAAGAGCTTTGGTGTGGAGCACTGAGAATTTGAGTGTCAGTGTTCACCACCATCTTCTACTAGAGTGCTCAGAGGAGCTCTTGAGGAATACCTCATAAAATACTGCCTCTTTCCAACCTTGTAGAGTTGATAATGAAGAAGAAACTATAGGAGAAGGTGACATCAGATTTTGAGAGTTCTTAAACTTCACTTGGACTATCATTAGCTTCCAGAACATTTCCAACCCTTAATTGCTGTTACAGTCTTCGTCTAATTCATAGTCAGAAATTTAAAGTAATTACTGCTTTACACATTGAGAAGTTAAAAGCTGACCCTGATTAGAAGAGTACTTTTACACAGTTGGAGTCTTCTGAGCTGTTAAAGATCAGATTTACAGAAAAGATAACAAAGGAAGCCCTCGGGGTTTATTTTTCATCAGTTTTACAGAAATCAATAATAACTTCTATTTCACTCACTCCAAAAGCTATGCTCCCAAAAGACTGGGGTCCATATAGATTATCATTCAGAAATACACTCTTCTCTATAAACAACAATTTGCTCATAAAAGCTTTATGACAAACTGACAGTAATATAACTTACCCAGAAAGGAACAGAACTGATTTTTTTTCTACTCTAGCCATGATGTTCAGCCTTGACCTGCAGATGAAAGGGGGGCAGGGGGGGACCACAGGGAATTGCTTTGTGGATTACTTCCCTTCTGAGAGGACTGTGAGAAACAGGCACCTAAGATAAAGAGCAGTGTGTTCACCTGGTATTTCTGAAGAGCCTGCCAGTGCCATAGAACAGTTTTAGGGATCCATGAAGAGAAGTTGCAAATCTCTGCACTTGAGCTTTTACAAAATCTTTACCTGTTTCCAACATTCTATCTGCCTTTAAAGCTACAGAAAGAAATACAAACCACCTATAAAATACACATGCCAGACTGTCTACATAACTGAGAAATTAAATTACAAAACTAATAATGCTTTGTTGGAATAACTGTGAGCTCACAGGTCTTTGATCTACAGACAATCTCAAGTCTCACCAAAGCTGATGATTCTAAATATTTCCTTTGAAGATAAGCTGACTGAAAGGAGCAATTAAATTTTTCTTCATGTATTTTATGCACTCACAAGTGGTGGCAGTGACAAGTGAGGACCATGAAAAAATTAAACAGAAGTTAAACCTTGCAGGTTAAGGGGTCCTCTAGGTGCTGGGGAAAAAAAAAAAAAAAATTAAAAAAAAAAAAAAGTGCTTTACATCAAACAGGGAATGGAAAAAGGTTTCTGAACTTGAACTTGCTAGGGTTCTACCCCAGCCCAAAGACTGCAAAAGAAGCATGATGGAAATACGACAGAAAAAATATGTACTGTTTAGAGGTTTTCTGCCAAATCATAATATCCCTTGTGCTGAGTAAAGCAAAGACTTTTGGATTTTTATTTTTTTCTCCAAAATGTATCTGTTTGCTGCCACTGTCCTAAAGAAATTGGTGTTAAAGAAGGGCTCTCCACAGGTTTTCAGATTCACAAAAGTCTTGGGCTTCTCATGGAACCTGTAGGCAATGCCACCAGTCCAGGCAACTCACAACAGCTCTGCTGTGAGGCACTGTTTTCATGAAAGACAAAAAATAAATAAAGAGCCTGAGAGCTCAAAGTACTCCCAAGAGCCCAAGAGAGCTGCCAGTGCAGCAGAGCTGCAGCCCAGAGCTCAGGAGCACATCAGCTGAGCAGCAGGCAGGCACACACTCCTGATCTGTTCAGCAAGAGGGATGTCAGGAAGGCCTTCACACACTGTCCTGAGCTCCTTCATCTGGACAGGGAAATGTGCATAAGCACACATCCTCTGGTGGTTTGAGAGACATTCTGAAGTCTGCTGTCCCTCTGAATAAGTCATGCCTGAATAACATCTATTTCTAAAAAATTAAAAAGAGGGAGAAAACCCTCAAAAATATTTGAGGGTTGTCCTTTGGTTACAAAAGCACTGCATCCTGTGCAGATTTAGAGAACTGACACAGTTTTGATTGCACCTGTTTGCCTAACTTGCAAATGAGAAAAAAATTTAACACGTAAAAAAATCAATCACTACTCAGATGGCTACAAATATGCATTATGAACGTTTACCTTTTAAGAATTTTCAATTCAAACAACTGCACCAAAACACTGGTAAGAGAGAAGGAAGTGGGGGAAAAAAGGCAAAAATAGCCACACATGCTTGCTGAAGGGAAAGAAAGGCTAAATTCTCACTTACACAGAAGTCCCTTCATACAACCCTGGCAGGATAAAGAGGCTTTCAAGCAGATGTAAATTACACTCAAGCTGCCTTTAAAGCCCTATTTTCACCCAGACTGGTTTAAAGCTACTTTGATGCCAATTAGAGTCCAACCTGAATTGTTTATGTGGCACTAGTGTAGAGCTGAGAGTGCAGTTGATAGGTAGGAGTGGAAGTATTCAGACTCTAGTGTTAAACTTTTGCTGCAAGACCATTTAACTCAGATTTCCAAATGGAAAGGATGGTTAAAAAAAAAAAAAAAAAAAAAAAGGCCTTCTTTTGTAAATAGATCAGAACTCCAAAGAACATTCGCAGATAAACTAAGCACCATCTGGCTCACATCATCACTTTTTTGCCTTCCTTTCCCTTCCACCATTTTTATTTTTAAGCCAAGACAATTAATGTCATTCTCAGGAGTGATGCAGTGGAATAAAATCGTCTGTGATGAAGGGAGAACGCAAGGCAGGGAAGACTCTGGCTGATTAATGCAGTAATTTTATTAATAGAGTGGCCCTATCTTGGCAGAAAGAGAATTCCAGGTAAAATAATTAGCAGTGGTTTATTTTCAATTTAAAAATAAATAGGACAGCAAAAAAAAAAGCATTGTGGGCCACATTGTTTCTCTTCCCTGGTTTTGTGGACCATTGCCATCACAGGCACTCTAAGCACACTCCCTCCACGTTTTTGCCACTGCAGCACTGGCTGCAGTGCCTTTGCCTGGCAATATCTAAGTAACCCTTCCTCAAAAAGTTAGGGTTTCACAGGAGGACTAAATCATCCAAAATTCAGTTCAAGAATCTTTTTTCTAGCCAAGTTCTTCAGTGGGTGAAGTGATTGCCACTCTTATCTGACCATGAGCAACCTCCATTAGAAAAAAAAACAAAAGCCAAATAGATTGCAAGGTTACCCAGAGCTTCTGCTTGAAAACAAGCACTCTGATTCAGACAACATATTCCTTACTCATACTTTCTCCAGAGGGGAAAGGGATAATGCAGTGGCCATCGTGAAATAAAGTTTTTTCTGTTTTCATCTATTACTGATTCAGATGCTCACATCTGCCAGGTATCTCCCTCTCAGCTGCCTGCTGACCCCTCAGGCTGCCTGGATATGCTGAGAGATGGGGTGTAGGCACTTTTTAAAGGTTTCATCCAGAAAAGACCTCCCTCAGCCCTAGCCATGTACTTTCAAAGAGTGCTCTCTATTGCCAGGGGTACCTTGGCTCTGCATCTATACCAGCCTCTGCTGAGCTGAGAAGCAAAGGAACAAACCCAGAGCAGATCCCCAAGGCATCATTGGCTCAGCTGGCCACAGACACTTTCCAAACACTATCCAGGTGGGTTTTCTTCCCAAAGTAGCTAATTAATCAAAATAAATACCTGCAGTCAGGAGCCTCCCTCCAACCCCTCCCATACTCTCTTTAATTTGTACAGAGAAAGCATTCCAAGACACCTCAATTTGTTGCTGGGTAAACAGCTGCAGCATCACCATGAAGAATGCAGCATCTCCTCTCTCTCTTTTGAAGACAGAGGCATACAAAATAACTAATAATGTTTCCATTTTTATTATTTTAATTCTACCAACACTGATTTGGATTCATCTGCAGCACCATGCCCATCCTTTTAATCACTATGGCAGACTGCTTTAAAAATCTACAGGAGAACTGTTCTTTGCAGACTGTGACTGTCAAGATTATTGAAGTTTGGCTCCAGAGAGAAGAAAAGAGGCTGATAGAGTGAAGTCTCTGTTCCCACAGGTCACCATGGGCAACAGGAAATCCCAACCATTGGAGGTTCCAGGAAGTGTTATTTCTTCTTGCACTATTTTCTGGTACTCCTACAGCCATCTTCCTCCTTGCATGTGTTTGGATTTCCTCTCTTTATCGGAGCAGATGGCACTGGAGCAAATTCCGTAGTGTACAGTACATTCTGCCTCCAAGGCAGGAGCAGATACTGCATTGCAAACCATTTTCCTGTGTGGGATGGGGCCACCACTGCCTCCCATGCACCCATGATCAGTCCCTTCCTTATAATTCAGAGAGCAGCTCTCTCTATTCAGAGGAATATCCAGAGACTGAACTATACCTCCCACCTAAAACTTCCAGTTTGAACCCATGCCAAGCAATCCCCACGGAAATGTTTTTTTAATAGAGACTAATTTAGAAGTCAACATTATAAATTCACTTCCCTTCTAATGTGCTCTACACAAATCCCTCCTAGATGTAGGATATCTAGGCTGGATGACTCCAAGTCATGGAGTGACTCCATGGCATGGAGCCAGCATCTGGCAGAATCTGAAAGGCCTTTGAGTGTTGCTACTTGTCTTTTCAAGCAGAACTCCCAGCTTTTATCTTAATCCCTTATATAATATTATTACTTTATAATAACTAGCTGTCTTCAAAATTGCTCCCTTGAATGTATTTCCCTCTTGTCTTAATTTCTCTGTTGTCCCCTATTCCCTCATGAATTTTGAATCTATTACAGACAAAATGCCCCAAAACCACAAACCTCAAATCCCAGAAATTATGCTGATGCAGCAAAACCCCTTCTGCTGGAAGCAAACAAGGCAAAAAGCCAAATTTCACTGGTTTATAGAGGAATGAGTAGGAGAGCAGTGACATAAATATTTGAAACCTCTTGTCTCCTGATCAGAATGCAAGTCAGATGTGTAAGGATTAAGCTCTGGTTGACTGCTACTTGAGGTGCATTAGTATAGCTACTTAAAGCTGAGTAATTCCATCAAAGGCAAGGTTCCTCTGTTTGAAGTTAGACACACAAATATTGAGCAGCACCAGCTCCAAGTTGCCATGACATGAATAACACACTAATGTCCCTACACCATTAATAGCAGCACTCAAGAGTTTGCTGGGGTTTTTTCAGAATACTTGAAATGGAAATAGAACTCATGGTACTCATTTTAAGGCCATTTCCTTCAGTTGCTTACTTGATGATGAGGAATAGACTCAAACATACCAGGTAGACAAAGAATAGGAGAGAGAACCTAACTTTGGCCAGATGAAACTACAGATGTGAATATTTAATACAGATTTCTGCAGGGTGGCTGTAAATAGGGGTGGGCAGGGCATGATCCAGTGTGCAGCAGTAGCTGCACCAGGGCCTACCTGACTGAACAGGTCATCTTTCAGTCACCAATCCCCTGTCTAAACCAGTATGTTTTAGGATTTACTTGGCTTGTATCATTTTGTCAATCAGTTAGAGCGTTCAAGAGTTAAGGGTTTTGTCTATTCCTACTGTTAATTAAAAAACTAAAAAAGAAGATGATGGATTTCACTCTTTAGTTATCTATTTCCTAGCTACCTGTACCAAAAACAAAGTCACACACCTTAAGAGGCTTTGGGTATTTTTTCTTTTGAAGTTTGGGGTTTTCTAGCAGTGCTCTTTCCCTTTCTGTGCCAATTAAAATGGCTCTGTTTTGTAACTGATAGAGGTGCCTTTAGCACGTGTCCACAACAAGGAGCATTGTGTGCAGTTACAATTGTTCAATAGATGCCCAGTCCCAGACAGATGGTGCTTTATCTTCACCCTCTTGTCAAGATAGCATAATGCATTGTCCTGTTGGGGATTAATGGAAGTGACACTCACATGAGATGCTAATTCTGGTACAAGTCTGTTAGAGCACCACAGATGCTACAGCTGCTGTTTCCCCCTAGTCCTTGTAGCAGTCAGTCCACGCTGGAGCAGAAGCAGGACATTCAGGAACCAAGGTGAGGAGCACAATGCAAAAATCTACCCAGAATGCAACCTTGTGGTCAGTGGGAAAGAGTCATATAAAAAGCAAGAGGAGGATGATAAAAAAACCCACAGAGAAACAGTAGAAGAAAAAGTGAAAACTGAATATTGAAGCGGACAAAACAAAGATCAGGAACCAAGCGGGAGAATAAAACAAAAGATCCAACCCTACAGAGAATGAGCCTTTCCTCAGTAATGATCAACATATCTCATCATCAGAAAATCATCACTAGAATGGTGTCCATAATGGGGAAGAGCAGCTGTAATACAGGACAGAATGAAGGCACAGTGAAGGTACATTATTCCACTCTTGGATCTTTCCTCACTATGCAGGCCAAAGCATTATTGCCTTATTAAAAAAAAAAAATTGTTCAACATATGGAATAGGTAAACAGTTGAGTACTGATTATTAATGAAGATATAAGTCCCCAAACTGATTCCAAGATACATACTCCAAGAACAATATGCCAGGAGACATCTGCATAAACACTATAAAAGACAGGCAATTGAGAGATAAGTTTTCAGCTCTCTCATGGACCTCCCTTTTTGTTTAGATAAGAGATTTGAGATCTAAGGCTAATTTGAGACGCCTCCACACATGAAGTCTCAGTGGACTGAGAACCTTCTAGACTCTAAAGAGCTTATGCTGCAGCACTTTTATCACATTTTCCTTTTTGTACTGTGCCTATTTATCATGGTCTGTAGCTGGCATAGTGGAATAGAAGAAATCCAAGTACTGGACGCTTCTTTCTGAAAAGTCACTGGAGAATGGGAAATCTTTTGTGCTTGAGAGAAGCTCCTACATATTTATATGGATGACAAACCTAGTTAGATGCTCCATGGACACAAAACTTCTAATAACTGGCACTATCATATCACTAATTGGTCAAGACCTTTCACTCTGCATTTCAGAAGAGGTTGCTTGTGAGATAAAGGGAAGAAAGGCAAGGAAGAAGAGGCTATTCAGAGATTGTGATCAAATCTGAAAAGCCAAACCATGGCAGCAGATGGTAGATGGCAAACAGAAAGGTTTTGTGAAAAACTAGAATAGTATAAAAATAGTGGAAAGAAGGAAAGCATTCTGACAGCATGAAATACTAACCTTTACAGATACACAAGGAAATGCATATACACCGTCTGTTGCTCCATTAATAGATAAAGATGAAGCAATAGAGTAAATGCAAGGGAAATCAAATAGCAAGGGCAGCCTATCACTAACAAGTTTATGCACTGAGATGCAGCTTGAATCCAGGTCCTGAAATAGTATATTAGATCATAATGATTTCAAATCTCTTCTGAGAGTTGAAGACATGAGGTACACTGTTAACTTCTCACAAGTGTCCTGTACTGCATAATAGGAGCTGTGGTCATGGTAAAAAGCAGATGAACTATTAAACAGGAAAACTCCATCTGGTTCACAAAATCAATGAGCTGTAAATCATAAAAATCTAATGGGGCACACCAGGAAATTAAACCTATGTACTTCTGCCATTCTCATACTTTTATTTGTCATATATCTGCTGCTGCCAGACACTGGGAATGGACTGATGGGTCAGATATATCTTTACTCTTGCATGTTTGTTCATTTTTATGGTTTTCTTTACAACACTTGTTACTGAGAAAGGACTCACCAAGGAGATGGACAAGAGTTTATTAATGACAATATGTTTGACATCCATTATACTGGACTGAAAACCTTGGCTGGAGCCAAGGACAATGTAGGCTGATACCTAACTAGTCACTCCACACTCCAAGTGAGCATAGTTCAGTGACACACTTCCAGGCTCAGACCTCCTTACAATTCCATTTGCAATGGTCCTTACTACTCCCATCTGGACCTTTCTTGAGTAATGCTTATGGTAATTGCCAGAAAATGTTCTGATTGTGTGACTGCATACAAATTGGATGCCAGAAGAAAATAACTATTTCTTTTTTGGACTAAAATAGTATTCCCAGTTCAGAGCCACATGATGAACTTTTGCCTCTCAGCCAGTCTCCCTTTTTTGTTCCTCATTCCGTATGCAATTCTGGGAGTGCAATTACCACTCCTTCACAGTAGGTCCCTGGATTTTAGGGACATATATTGATGTACTGTAGATGGACTTAAGTTTGCCATGTTATTAAGCAGCTGGTCACCACAAACTCCTCCTTAGTCAACAGGGAAAGATCATATCCTTCAATTCTCCCTCACAGCAAGAATACAGACATAACCTGCAAATCCTGTTACTCAGGTTGGGAGATTTTTCCATATGGAAGAACCTAGCTGCACTAAATTCCATACTGTCCTACTAAACTGACTTTACTAGCAGCCCAAGATAATGACTAGTCAAGCCTTTAAAATACAGTCCACTCTCCTATCAGTGACAAAGATGCTGTCCTATGAAAGGCATAAAATATTTCTTGAAAAAAAACTTGTTTCATCCTTTAAGCCACACATCATTTTCCACAGGTGAAGCTCCACACAGTTGGATGAATAAACTCTTAACTCCTGTGATAGTTCCATTTGATTAAGCAAGATCCATTTTACAAATAACTCAACAACTTCTGCCAGTTCCAATTAAACTAATCTAAATGATCAAGCACTTAATGTCTAGGGGTGAACAAAGTTTCATCAACATCAAAGTTTCATTTTTATAAAAAGCATTTTTCTTCACTACAACTGGGTTAAAACAGAGCTTATTCGCTAGTCTTCAGTCTCATTTTTAATATGCTGTTTGTATCTATAAGACAGATCTTACCTTGATCTTCTGAAGAAACCGGTGACCTGAAATAAAACAACAAAATCCAGTCAATCTTTGGTAAAAAAAGGTCACAAGTAAAGTTCAGTCTCAGACTGGGGAATGGGATATGGAGTAATTTGAAGCTTTTATTCTTTATTCCTTAGAAGAGAGGACTGAAAAGCATCTGACAGAAAAAAAGAAAAAAGAAATAGAACAGAACAGGCCATATAGCAGCAGATTCTGCAGGCCAGAGTGACCATATGGAGCCATCTCCATGAGGACTGATGCCAAGGCTGTCTGTAGATACTTGGCAGAAACTCATCTGCTACTGCCACTGCCAGGAGAAAACCTCACAACTAGGGGTGGTCAAGGAAATTACATCTTGGCAGGAACTCACAGGCATTACAGGGGCCATTTTTTTTTCCATAAATCAATGTAGTGGTTATCATAAAACAGTGGTCATAATTAATAACAATTCATGCCATCTTCACAAAATTAACACAACAGATTAAAAAAAAAAAAAAAAGTCTGGACAAAAGTAAGTACAGAAAAAAGCAACCTGCCAGCAGCAATGGAAGAGTTATAAGATATCCTAACCTGTGGATTAGGACTCTGATAATTCCCCAAGAGAGGGAAGAGTTCTAAAACACAGGTGACCTCTTAGTGTCCCTGCTGATAAAGAGAAGAACCCCAGTGAATTCCTGGGATTTGTGTCACAGTTCCCATCACACTCCTCACGGTTTTGGTCAGAACAAAGGAACACAGGAGTACTGGCCCTCCATTTTTCTCTTTGCTGCAGTAGCATGGCTTAGCAAAACTGAGGCTAACCATGGAGCTGAATCTGGGCTGTACCTTTGTTATTTAGACCTGGCTGATAGCCCAGTGTTCTGGACCACTCCTCAGCACTTGCCCAGCACAGATTTCAGTTTCACACTCAGCCTTCCCATCCAAGGGTCTGTTCTTGCAGTAACAATGAGTTTGTTCCTGCAGTGAGTGGGGCAGCCCATGTTTCCTTTCCAAGATATTTAATTTCACAACAATGTACAAAAATAACAAATTAGAAAAGATTTTAAAATGTTAGTGTTGCCAGCAAACAGATCAAAGCCAACATAAGAAAAGCAGCCGCAGAAGGGTGAAGGGAAAAGAAGGAACAAAGGGGAAAAGAGCACATGTATATTTAACTGAGTCAGCAGGGGCTGAGGGCTGGAGGGGGGAAAAGAGGTGAAGGAACTCTGGGTTAGAGGAATAAAGGAGCTGAGGAAGGAGCCATGATCACATTTCATAACAAGGGTTTGAAAATGAAGGTTGGGGGATTATAGAACATCAGAAGCGGATATGCAAATACGTAGATGCAAACAGGAAAAATCAAAAGAAAAGAAGGAAGCTTTCCTGCCAAAGTATGTAAATTTTTTTTTGCTGTAAAATAGAGAGAGATTTGCAAATAAAGAGAGGACAGAGTTAGAGCACAGCTGGAGCAATGGTCACTGTGAAAGGAAAAAAATCTGATTGCCTAATTAGGATTCTGGCTGCACAAGAGACCAATGTGTCTGTATGGATCAGAATTAATTAATCCTCTACTCCCATTAAAGGCTCTGATTGCTGCTGAACATCCTAAGCATGCATCCTGCTCTGCTACCAGCCAGGCCAGCTCTGCCCTCACCCTTCAGCCATGTGTGTGGAAGTACAGCAGGAATGCAGGTAACCCAAAGGATTTAGCAGGCACCACTAGAACTGTCCTGCCTTGACCAGTTTGTTACAGACCTTTGTCCTTAACTCCTAGCAGAATCCCTTCTGAAGATCAAAACCCACTGCACTTTCTGCAAGGTTAAACAATGCAGAATGGGTCATGTCAAGAGGTGAAAAATTTTAGATACTTGAAAATATTTTTACACGCAAGGGTCATGCAAGGTTCCTTGGCTCATGTATCCTGATTCTCCACCCACTGGTAATGCATTATTCCACTGCATCAGCAGAATTTATTCCTTTGTTTTGTTTCTTAATTGCCCAGTTTCATCACCTTTCAGTTCTTTATTTGAAACAATAAAAGGAACAATACAGATTATCCTATAATTTGGCTCTTTTTATGCTTGGTAAAACAGATATCATTAGTTCCTTAGAGCATCAACAACAGAAGAGACACTATTACAATACCAATACCTTCTCAGTTAGAGCATTGATTGAGGAAAGGATAAAAAATATGTTTATGCATATTTTGTGTGCCTAGAATTATTATATATTTTTCAAAATATTACTACCTTCTTACTTTGTTGCATGCCTCAAATACAATGCAAGAAATTTAGCATTACTACTGATGCTACTAACAGTGCTGGTATCCTGAGAAAATAAGGTTTATATAACGTTATTTATATCAGTTTCCTCAGGTTCATCTCAGTATCTTGATGTGCACATATGCACCTCTCTGTCTCACCCTGACAAACCCTGAGCTTGTTGGCTCATTTCATCCCTTGTTAGCTGACAGAGAGTCAATTCCTGCTTTCACACAGCAGGAAACAAAAGAGCACAAGCTCAACTATTCTGACATAGCAGCAAAGCCACAAAGAAAAGTTCTGAATATCCCAGCCACAGGAAAAGCCTCCATGAGAGCTTCCACCACTGGAGATACCAAAGGCTCAACCACAAGAAACTGGGCTTCCTTTGTTCCAGTACTGACATGAAGTATTCTGGCAAAGAGTGGAGAGGACTTTCAGCATCCTCCTACAATTCCAGGCCATGCAATTTAGCAAGGGGAGGCATTCCTAACTGCTCAAGTCCTGTCCTAACTACACCAAGGGGAGTCTTGTTCGTAGCTGTGATGGAAGGAAGTGAGACTGTGGAAACCTCCACACTAACTAGGATTGGGCATTTCATGCACTGACTCTTCCAGCCCATGCTTAGGACAGGCTCTGAGGGAGGAAGGAGGGAAAGCCTAATGACCTGCTCTAAACCACATGCACTCACTCCACAGCCACAGGGGGCTTTCCTGACAGGGAAAAAAGATCCAGTAGATGCTCATATTTCCGGTCACACATCTTTCTCTCAGGTCTGTAAGAAGTGTGAGAGAGATGCTGTGGCAGCACTGCTCACCAGACAGGTGTTCCAAGAAGGGAGGATTCTCATCTGCTAAGATCCACACAGGAACCATCTGTCTACTGCCTGTCAGCTACCCTCCCAGTATGGTCCTGGCTCTGTGTTTTACTGTCATAAAGAAGCAAGTTATCATCTTCACAGCCTCCATGCCTTAAAAAAATTAGAGGCAAGTCAGAGATACTTCAGGAAAACTAATAGACTGTCAAGATCGGTGGTCTCACCTGGGTCAAAACGCTTTGCCAAATGACATCTTGAAGAGATTTTCATTTGGTTAAACAAAACAGAAAAAGTCTTCAGGAAAAGGTTCAGGCACTGCAATATCCTGTTCTTGGCCATTTCAGAATGGAATAGCTTTTTTCTTTATATATACATATATACACACATCCACTGGGTTTTTCTTTTGGTTTTATCTTGGTGTAAAATTAACTTGTAGAAAGAAAGGGTCACCATCTCCCCAAGAGAGTAAAGGCAGGCCAGATTGTCTGAGACAACAGATTTTTCCAGACTCATTTACAATCATAGAGATTCAATTACCTCTTCTACCAAAAGTGATATTTATTTTTCCATGCATAAATGAAACTGAGGAGACTGATTTCACATATTTTTACCAAAGGCTTTAATTTGACTTTCCTCCTGCTCTGGTTTTACAAACAGCTATTGTTGCAGCAGATAGTTCAAGTAAAGACAAATTTCTATGATAGGAAAGAGGATCAGAGGGGAGGAAGAGGAAAAGCACATTGTCAAGAAAGGTTTTATCGCCTCTCTTTGCTTTCCATGCTGTTCATAGCTCTTTCTTACAGGTCCTGCAGGAGTGTTCTCCTGTTGCAGAGTGGCAAACTCAGCTCAGGGGATAACAGAGCTTGCAAGCCTCAGCCTGCAAGGGGAAGCTGTGCAAGGTCTGTTCCACCACCCCTTACCCAAGCAAAGCAAGACCCTTTGAGCTTAACATAAAATCCACAAGCATCTTCCAGAAATCAAGGCATACATTTAGAAATGCATTTAAAAATCATAAAAATGGTGTAAAAAAAAGCCTGATCATACATACAGTAGATGCATGCAGCAAATTGGAATACTTACAATACTGAAGGCATGAGACCTGCCCACCTAAAACCACGACAGGCCTCCAAGTTCACTGCCTGATCCAAAGCTCACTGGAATTTTTCCACTCACTCTTGCAGGGTTTGGATGGATTGCTGCAGAAGTCTAATCCTCAGTATAGCCAAGGCAGCCCTCAGTATCATACAAGCCTCTCTCAAAGAGCCAAACAGTCAGAGCTGTTTCCAAGTGCACTCTCCAGTGTGCAAGCACTAGGTTTGCTCAGCACTACATGGGTGGAAGAAGGAATATTCATTTCTAAGGAGGGAAGTGCAGGGAATGTCACAATTTTGAGCCTAGTCAACTGAGACTTAGGAACCTAGAGATATACAGCCAGACTCCAGGAGATGAATTCTAACAAAATTTCAGCAAATGAGTACATTATTCATGAAGACAAAAGCCTCTGGAGAAACAAACTTGGAGCTGATGTAAAGCAGCTATTTTAATCAAAAAACATGTAGCAGAAACCATCTGCACTAGACCTATCTAAAACCAGCCATTTAATATTTAAAGGCCAAACAACAATCTCTATGCAGCAATTCTGCCGGGGTTTGTGACCATCCCACCTTTTCCTGCTTAAAGGAATGTATTTCTGCAAACTTTCTAATTGAGTCTGACAATAGCTGCCTGTGATGAGGAGAGAGGAAGAGCTGTCAAATTAAACCCATTCCTTCTCATTTTACAAGTGCATCTCTTCAGAAGACGTGGCATCCCTATTGGGATTTATTCACATATCCCTTGATTGCAAATGAAGAAAAATTGTAGCACATGTAGTATTTTTAAAATATGGGTAGGAAACCCTCTCATTCAGCAATTTGTATCAATGCCTCTGTGAGTCCCTTGCAGTCCCAGATGCAAACAGTATATTTTTTTACTGGTGGAAAGGCAGAACTGCTTGTTTTCCTGGTCCCTGACCAGATAATGCACAGTCTGGACATCCCCATTTTCTGCCATGGCACTTGATGAAAAATAAAAGCCTAGGAATTTCTGAGGGCTTCCCCACACTTTCGCTTTGACCTGATACATTCGATCAGAATGACCCTCAGAGGCTGGAAAAGTACAGCAAGTTAGCAAATTTAGCAAAGGGCAGAGTCCTGCACTTCAGGAGGAGTAAACCCATGCAACAAGACAGGCTGGGGGTCTAACACCCGAGAACAGCTTTTCAGAAAGGGCACCTGATGTTTGCTGAATACAAATTGAACACCGTTCAGCGGAGTTCCCTGTGATGGAAAGGGCCAGTGACACACTGAGCTGTATTTGCTAGGGCAGAGCCATAAAGTAGATGGAAGTGATTTTTCACCCTGTACTCAGTGTTTGTGAGACTGGAGAACAAGACAGACATTAAATTGGACTGGGTTCCAAATGGGGCTGCAGAGATGGTGTGGACATGGGAGGACATGCTATGGAAGCTGGGTTTGCTTAGTAAGAAGAGAAGGTTTGGGCAAAATCTAATTGCTGCCTTCAACTACTTAACAAGAAAATAAAAAGAAGACAGAGTCTGCATGAAGAAAGAAGCAACAGTCACAAGCTGGCACATGGGAAATTCAGATGGGATGTTAGGGGAAAAGATTTTACCATATGGGTGATCAAAGAGAAGAACAGGCTGTGTAAAGAGATTGTTGAATCTCCAGTTTTGCAGATATGCAAAACTCATCTGGAAAAGGCTCTGAACTTTATCTAGCTGGATCTATTCTGAATATTTGTATTAGATGACCTTGGGATGTCCTTCCCAACCCAAGTTTTTTCTGCAGTTCTTTAAGTCTGTCAACAAAACTTTCTGGTTTTACTGCTCCATTTTTCCTGCCATTCTTTCCTCTCAAATATTTCTCATAGACAATGGCCATACTGTCTCACACATGTGGGAAAACACAGACCAGCAAAGCCCACTGAATCTAAGAAATTCCATTCAAGTTATTTATTAGTGTGCAGAAATCTGTTTGGATGTGTCCTGTATCCTGCAATGACAACCTAGAGACAAACACTAGAGAGATTATTCTTTCTTAATCCTGCCAAAGGGAAAGATCAGTATTCCTTCTTGCATCTCGAACTTCCTTCAGCAGCCTCCATCTCTACCTGCATGGCAATCACTGCCTCAGGCTGTTCATGTGCAGTCCAACACACAGGAAGGTAATTGCTGCTGCTTAGGGAAACCAGGGCAGCTCAGATGTGTTCCATGCTGGGTCTTGGGCATATCAGGGTCCCTTACACTGTCACATATCTTTTTTCACTACTGTTTAACTTTTTATCTCTTACCATTCCTCTGCCCACTGTGGAATGCTTTAATGAAGACTTGTAACACCACAATGCAGCTGTACCTGAAGCTGTACTGACACCCAGAGGAGCTGTCCGGGAATTGCTGCTTAAACAGGGAATAGAAGATTTTATTGCAAAATCAGATATAAACCCAAGTGTGCCTAGCACTGATTTTAAAAATGAGAAGAAGGATACAGAAATATTCTATGAAATTCATTTTGGATAAGATATTTCTACCTTAAAATATCACCTGAGCAGGCTGGCTTGGTATTTACTTGAAAAAGAAAGTATTTCCAAATAAGCAACAGGATCACTGTAGGGTGATCACAGCTTGTTTGGATTTGGATTTTTAGTTTTTTCTTTTTTTAAATACTTGGCCTTTCTTTCTCTTATCATCACATGGCACCAAAATATCTCAGTGGAATGCAAGAAACTTATTTTGAAGAGGGCCTTATCCCAGCTCCATTGAAATGCTATTCTTCCATTTCCAGACTTTAATTAAATCTTCAAAATCCTCACTGACCTATAGGCACACCTTGTAATGCTTTAGTGAAACAACAACCTGGATGTTAAGGGATTGGATGTTGCTTGACACAGGTCATTATTAAAACCTGGAACAGGAGCTGAAGTGGCTACATTTATGCACTTCCTTAGCATTCTACACCAAACTAAAAGCAACCTATTAGGTAACAAAACAACTGGCTTTTCCTCAACAACAAATCAGTGCACTTTTACTTCTTCCAGGAAAAGATTAAAGCAGAGTCCTAACTTTGTTAGGACTTCAACTTTTATTTAACCCAGGGAAAGAAATCATTTTGCTAAGCACAGTGCCATGACAGCCCCATTTTGAGCACCTCAGGTATAACCTGGTTCACAAGACACATCTCCACTTGGCTCCCAGGCTAGATGGAACACATCAGCTGCTTGGTGCCTTTAGATACTACCCAAATCATTTTAGGCCACTTTGGGTTTCTAAACAATCCAGAAGCTACCCTAAATGGTGTGTTTGTTACAACAGTGCAAACCAGTCACTTTTGACAAACAGCATTTTGTTCCTGAAGCACATGAATCCCTCAGAAACAGATTTTTGCAATTATGTCAAAAAATAAGTGGCCTGGTTTTCAAAAGTGCTAAGCACAAAGACACCCTCGCTTTCCCACCATTTTTTAAAAAACAATCTAACAATTTTAAAATCACCTTAGTTAGTATGCATAACACACAGATCCTAGGCAGAGCAGAACTGCTGAGCAGTTTACACTCCTCCTATAGACTAATTGATGGAGAACAAATCTTCTATTGGGAGTTTCAAATATGGCTTTTGTGCTGCACTTTTAGATGTCTGGCACAGAGACAGGAATCTAGGATTCAGGGTTACACTGGCTCCAAGCCACCTCTGGCTCTCTGATTTCAGCTCTTGGCACAATTTAGCCAGGTCCATCTGTCCCTGCTTGCCCGTGGGCATCAGCACTGCCAGAAGCTCAGCAAGGCTCTCTGTTATGGCCCTGCTCCCTGTGTATTTCCCTGCCTTGCACACACCTCTGTGCCAGCACTGCTAAACACTCTCTGTCTCAGCTACCAAGTAAAAGCTGTGGGTTTGAGTGGTCCTTTCCTAGTGCAGAGGAACGCCAGGCAAGCAGGGACAAATTGAATGTTTTTAAGCTTTCAGAAGTTTCTCTGCTCACTCAAGTCCTTTGGCATGCATATTAAAGAGGCACTGTACCTCCTACACTGACATACCAGCCCAGAGCCAGGGGACTCAGACACTCACACTAGACATGGAAGAGAAAGGGCACCTCCCTGCAGAGCAGTCACACCAAGAGACAACCTGGGAAACAGTGAACTTCCCAAGCAGCCCCAGTGGAAAATCTCATTTTTTGTTCCATAAGTCCAGTGAAGGCTCATGTCAGAATATCATTCCCAGCCTCATCCAAACACTAATCTTTGCAAAGTTTAAAAGACTGCACTGCAAGATTTAAAAGATGACCAATTTTCACATAACTATCCTTTGTCTTTAGCTTTTTGTTGCATGGTATTTTTGACATTTCCCAGTTTTCGGCCACAGAAGAAATACAAAGATGAAGATATCTGAAGAATTATTGAAACCTTTGACTTTTTTGAGTCTAACACAGTCAACTCAGGCAAACTAATACCTCTGTGTGATAGTTTAGAGCAGCTATTTTTCCAAACTATATTTCTGTTCCCTTTGAAAGCCTGTTAAACCAGAACTTAGAGATATGAGCAGGAATAGAAATACAGTCTGAATTCATACAAGGACATGTCCAGGTGGGAAAGCTTGAACACAGCGTGTGGCCCAATGTGTGTGTAACACATGTACAGGACTGTGTTTCTTACCCAGGCTCTGGAGCTTACTAGTTTTGGCTTTGATAAGACAGCTTGGTGCTGAGTGAGAACACATTAAGAACCAGCCTCCTCTCCAAGCAGATGGCAGCTCCTTATGGCAGGGACAGAGCACATGGACACGGGCTTGCTATTCCTGTGCAACGCTCAGAAAACCAGGGCTGGGAGTTTCGGGGTTGCTTTTTGTTGTTTTGGTTGTTTTTTTCTTACTTCAGCCCTTACAAATGAGTAAGAAGTACACATAAATACAGACAAACAAGTCTAAAACTACAAGGTACACAACTTTTCCAACCTTGATTGGCTTCTAAGTGTGTCATGCTGGAAAATATTTGACCTATATTTATAACGGTGCTGAAAGTATACCCAGAAGAATATATCTTTCTGTCAATCATCCTTTATCACCCTTGTAAACCCATCCATCCCCTTTTCCAGTGCCTTTAATGTCACTGGGGACCGTAGGTCTGTTGTTTCCAGTCCATAAAGCTGGAGAGAGGGGTATTCACTTTCTACAGTGGCACTGTCAGCTCCACTCTTGCTACCCTGCTCCTGCCAGGTACAGTTACCACATGTCCAATTCTTGCAGGAAAAGCAGTCGGCCCTAAAAATTAAATTATCAAGTGTCATTTCCTTTTACCCAGACAAAAAGACAACAAGATTATGAGAAATTATTCTCTTGATATATTCCTGTCTTCTTTGCTGTAAAGCTGTTTTACTTTTCAGGAAAGATTCTGCTTTGCAAACCAAGGAATAAAGAAGGCAAGCAAGGATGGGAGCAAAGGGGGAAAAGGACACAGTTGTTAAAAAAAAAAAAAAGAGAAAAGAGACCTCTTCATTCTCAGCTATCAGCCAGAGAGTGGAAAGCAGATTAATAGCCGTTATGGTAAACCACTTAAAGGAAACCAAGGTACCCAGCTATCTCTACTTTGACAACATCATTTTTTATCCTTTAAATGCACTCCAAAGTAAAAACTTACATTCTATGTGGAAAACCTGGCTTTGCCCCTTTATCTGCTGGAAATATTCAGGAGGAAATATTGAAAATATTCATATTTTCAAGTTAGGTGGTAGTTGACTTTTTAATATTCAGGTAAGATGGTTCCTTTGTCAAGTACGTGTGCATTCTGTTGCTTGAAGTTGCCCCAAGGAGAGGAGGAGAGCTGGACTGCTTGCATGTCCCTTTTGGAAAGTAGGATGCCAATCAAGAAGCAAGATCTCTCTAAAGAAGTAATTCTGTAGTCTCATCGTGTGTGGGAGTGTTTTGAGTGTCACTGTCTGTCAAAATAATTTGTCAGCCGGGTGAATTTCCTCAGCTGTGCATTGAGATGTCACAAAAGTCATTAAGAGGGGGCAGGTTGGTGTGAAAAAGGAAGCTAAAATCCCACCCAATCCACTCTGGGGAGCTAAATGTTGAATGATAAAACGTATTGGTAATAAGTACTGATGAGAAAAATAACACTGTACAGGATACAGTACAGGATGTGCTCTATTTCTGCCATCTATGGAAGGGGCAGATGCACAAAGCCACCTCACATGTGCCTCCTGTTATTAAAACCCCTTTGCCTCAACAGCAAAGGCTGGAGACTGCATTCTTGAAGAAAACTCTCTTTGCATTGCATACACAAATAAGGTTATAGACGTGCAAATCTAAACCAAATTCTGATCTCTTCTTTTCCCAATTATGGTTAACAAGAGCAGAAGCAAAAGCTTAAAGCTCAGTATTACAGGGCTGGGGTTGTCAGGATGATATGTAAGTACCAATTACTAATGACTGCTGCAGAAAATTTTAAGAAGTAAAACCCATGAATTTTCTATAGCCCAGTTCCCTGTAGATAAGGCCAGACTTGACAGCAGTGACATAAAGATTCTACTAATCAAAACAGAGGAAGAGATGATTAAATAAGGTTTTGCCTGTATGCAATCACTTGGAGGTAACACCAGAAGTTGCTGAAAGTTTGTGTTGAAAAGTTTTCAGAACCCTCTGATTCCCACTGCTTGCAAAGGTCCCTCAGGTCCAGTGCATGCCATCATCACACAGCTCATCCCCTGACCTAGCAGGGCGTGGATGTGGCAACACTTCCCTTTGTCCTGCCTTTGTGCCTTCAGACATCAGAACTAATTGCCAGGATCTTTCCATGCTGAGAATCATCCCTGAGATGGTACCACACCCCAGCTGAAACAGCACAAAGCCTCTTGAATCCTGAGCTGAAAGCATTTCTTCTCATGTTTTACCCACTCAGGATAAACCAAGAGCACATTTCATGCAGGCCAGTCTTTACAAAGGTATTTTGGTATGCACATTCCTCTTCATTCTCTCTCATTTTAGCATGGTTTTCCTCTCCAACTCTTTTTATTTCAGCTGAGTCAAGATGTGACTGCTAATCAGACTTGGCCAGGAGTCCCTGAATAATTCTTGCATTTTTGCCCACTGAAAATCTCCCAAAACAATGAACGTGGCTAAGAACTTGATGTATATAGAGAAATCATGTTCACAACAGAACCTTAAAATACATGACATTGTTTACCATACCTGTGCACTAGACCAAACCAGTTAACAGGTGCCATCCTTGTCAAAGAATTCTTCATGAATGGAGGTAAGGGAAGATTTACAGAGGAACTGAGGAAAGGTTTGCCTAATGGTGGATAAATTGTAGCTTCCATCTGAGATGTGTATAGAATTTTAAGTATTGTGACTGTATCATGCTGCCAAATAGTGAAAGCTTTAAAATACAGGACCAGCCCACACCAAAATGTATCACTTTTTTCACATTCAGTCTCAAATAAGGAACATGCTTTCCCTCCAAACAATTTCTTATTCATTTGCTGTATTCTTATAATTTATTTTTCTTTGCTTTCTCCAAAGTTCTTTCCCTACTTAACCCATGTTTACCTTCTGAATAACTCTTAGTTATTATTAAGTCTTAGTGCCCTTTACAACACTTTCCCTCTTCTTGGAGTCTACATCTTCCTTTCCACTGACAACCCCACCTTTTTGGCATCACTTTCCTAGCAAGAGGCAGAGATGCTTTAGGCAAATCTCTCATGCTCCACTTTTAGGTAGTGAGAGAGATGCCTTACAAGTTACTTGTAAAAGCATCCAAGACAACAAAAGACAGAGAAATTGGAGAGTTGAGCAAAACACAGGCACTGCACTCTGTTATATTCAAGTTCTATGATATATAAGGATTACACAGGAGTGTACAGTAAAGGTATTGATGATTTATGCCTTTACTAAAATAATATTTGTTTGAAAGCAATCAGTACTCATGGAGCCTCATCTGCAAAATGGAGAGCAATTCTTACAGGTGTACAAATACTTGACTAAGACATATGGAGTTGACTCTTGCAGTGTAATTTTATAAATGTAGCTTGAGCTGAATCTGAACCTGAAAATTAATCCAGATTTTTCTATCAAAAACATGAGGGCAGACTATTCTGCCTATTTAGGAGCTGATGCTGAGTTTTCCAAATCGATATTTTTCAGGCAAACCCTTGGATTTCTCAAGTTCTTATCAACCTTTGAAATGTTAAAGATTCACTGTCACTAGGCAGTTCCTGCCTAGCATGTTCTGAATCATCTCTTTATGTTTTCTAAACTTCCACTAAATGAGCATTCTTTCTCTTTTCTACATGCAAAATTCTGTCATTGATGCTCTTCCATCTTGTAATACACGAAGATTTCTCTTTAAAAATACCCTAAACCACCTTGTAACATCTGCACTGTCACACTGATTTCCTGGGGAATGATCAGATTCTCGTGGCTGAGTTAAACACTTGGCATTTAGCCTTTTTCTTCTTCCCTCTGAGAAACTGGGTTATTATTGCTTCATAAAGCAATGCCTGGATGGTATTACTAGCTAATTAATGTCTATTTAGTGGAAAGGGCTGCAGCCATCTTCCAGCACCTACAGGCAGTTTTTCTTCCTCTCCCTGAGAAGACCAGATGGCATCCTGGCCAACCTTCACCCACCCTTCACAAGCCATGCACTTTATTCAGAAAGTGTGCCAGCAGCTTGGGAAGCACATTACCATCACAGCTGGACAGATGCTAGAAAAGTGCTGGTTACTGCCCCAAATAGTGGGAAAATTAATGACTTAAATTAAAAGATGCAGATTAAACCTCTTCCAAGGTATAGTCACCTTTTCATCTTTGTATGCTGTTGAGGTTTTTATTTCATTGAGTTTTCCAGCTCTCATCATATAACAGGATGATAAACAACTAAGAAGAGAAATATATGACCAACAACAAACACACAGCAGGCTGTGAGGTCTTCTGCATCTCAGTGCACCATTCAATCATAGGATGAAGCCACTCATGTACAAAGGAAGGGTCCAATTACCTGTATCAGTGCAATCAGACCAGCATATTTATCTTTTTTCAAGATCAAGCACCTCCAGTCCTAGTAAATAGTCTTCCTAATATGGGTTTTTTAATGCAGTGTTCACACTAATTGATGTTTGTAATAAACTGCTCCAGCTCTTGGTTACTGCATTAAGACACTGTTTCATGTCCTGTCCAATCCATCACAGATCAAAGAGCCATCAAATAAGGAACAAAACATGAAATACGAGTAATCAACAGCTACCTGAAAATAACATGAAGTTCAGTTAATTGAAAACAAAAGCATAATTTTTCTCTCAGAAAGATCCATGCTCAAAATTATATTCACACTATGCTTTAACTAAACAAGATTGTAATGAAAAGCAACACCTAACATTATAATTATTTTTAGATCTCATATTCTGTTCTCTGCTTTCATTTATTGAAACAATATAAGGGACCATTCAACCTTGAATTTTTAGCTACATTCCTCACCTGTCAGAAATAATTACTTCATCTTAAAGAATTTTTGGTGTATATATATATGCATATACACACATCTATACGTGTGTATATAGTGATGACAGATACACCCTAAACATCCTGAAGATATGTTATGACCATATAATGTGGCATATATTTGGTGTGTGTATATATATATGGCATATGCCATATATATGCTATATATATTATATATATACCATATACACTATGACCAATATATTATATGATATGAATATATTATTATATATGATATCATACCCTGTTTAGGAGAAAAATGACCACTAAAAAGCACTTCCAGTGAGTCAACTATATGACACTTTCTGTCACACCAAGTCCCCTGTCATTTGCCCTAGGCTATAGAATAATGCATTTTGAGCTGTACAGTGTTTCTGACTAAGTAAAAAACATTGGATGCTGATGACTCTTAGAAGATCCATGAGAGCTCTGTATAGAGGAGGAAATGACTCTTCTGTTCTCTGCCATATTCTTTTTAGGAATTTTGCTGAAATATTTTTCTCAAGTTTTAATTGAATAATAATTTCTGAAGGACAAATCTCTGCAAAGAACCTGTGAGCAACTTCAGCTGCCAAAATATAATAATGCTTTCTAAAGTACTTATTTTCTTTAAAGTGCCATGTTAGAAAGATTTTTTTAGATTGTTAAGTCAAACATCCAGAAGCTTGGAAATTTGGGATCTCAGATCATACTGCAACCCTATTGCACAAATGTTATGACAACTTTTAGTCACATTGCCACTTTCTATTTTCTTCTACTGGACTCTTGCCTCAGTGTTGAGTAGAAACCTGCTTGATATTCTCCTATATATGCACTGCACAGCATCAAGATTTATTTCTTCCACACTGCCAAACTGTGCACAGAATGCAAAATGATTAATGTCCTGCTAAGCATCTCTGACAGTCTCCCCACAGTATCCAGATTTCTCATGACCATGAAATTTACCCTCACTGTGCTGCTTTAAGGTGAGGCTGCAGTATTATCCACATTCTGCAGCTGGGAAAGAAGGCATAAACTTGCCATTCAATTTAGTAATACAACCTGAGGCAACAGAAACCCCTTTTCTCTGTTTCCAGCCCTCCAGACTCTTTCAAAACCTCCTTGTAGTGGCCTCCCAGTGACCAAACCTACTTCACAATGGACATGCACAGAATGAGGAGCCCACGGTTAACCAGCCACTTGAGAAAAGCTTGTTGTAAATCTTCTGGAACCATTCAGAAATTCTGTCATGGATGCTGGAAAGAGAAGCCAGTCCCACAGAGCATTATTCAGCTGTTTCAATAATACCTTGCTGCCTACACTGTGGTCCCCTGACTCCGTTACCATACCCCTTCCACCTTGGTAGCAACTGAGGCAGTGTCTAAACATTTTTCAGAGCTTGCCCACCTGTGTAATACCCTGCACAAACCCAGAAATCTGTATTCTGGAGAGAAACAATCACAGACCCTTCCCCATGCCCCTAGCCTGTCTCACTAATCTCTGACCTATCTGTGCCCCATGCCCTCTTCCTTTTCATTATTCCCATGCTGCTCCCCAGACACTTGGTCATCCTCTGTGCCCTGAACAGCTCCCATCCTTTAACCTTGTTCCCCAAGTTCCTGCACATGCTCCCTTTTTGCTTCTACTCCTTTGGCTCTTGCAACCTCCTCTCCTTGTTCCTCCATACACCTTCTCCTGCCCATCTCCATGTGACCATGACTCCCTTTTCTCCTTGCTGCTGGAGATCAGCTAATGAGCAGCTCAGTCCCACTTCCCCCAGCCCTGCAGGCAGGTCAGCAACCTGAATTAAGCACAGAGGAGCATAACTCCTCTGTGAGCATGTACAGACAGAAGCTTTTGAAAGCAAAGCTCTTCAATCTGAGGTGCCTCCAAAGTGCACGAACAACCTCATCAGCGGGGCAAATTCAGGGGTAATTTTCAAGACAATAAAAGGCATCTCCCTGGTGTTATGATGACATTTTACTAAATGTCAAGCTTCCAAAATTTCATTCCAATGAGGTTCATACCAGCACCAAAACATCTCAGGAAAGAAACACTGGTTTTATTTATTTGAAAGAAAGACATTTAAAGGAGCATATTTCCCACAGATCTTGTCCTCAGAAAGAGCTGGCTTTTTTGTTAAAGTTTTTACTAAAAGAAAAAGAATCAGTCATAGACTGAGTCATAGAGTGAAAAATTTGAGCCAAAACAATTAAAGTTTAGAGAAACTGTAAAGAAAATAATTCCTCATAGTAGGCAGTGACAGGGACACTTTGAGCAATGCTACTAGCTTACTTTGTACTTAATAAATCTACCACATGTAATTGTTACAGCTAAGCAAACATTTCCAGTCATGTTGATGTAAACAAAATCATTCTTCTTATCAATAAGGAATTAGTCCACATGCTCTCACCATCTCTCCACACTGCCTAAAACTGGCTAAGTATCATTTTTCTCATAGCTTTGCCAGCTTCAGGTTGTGGGCCCTGCCATTCCAGTCTACAGAAATATGAACCTGAATTAACCATTCTTCACTTAGCAAAGAATATCAAGAACTGGTCCAGCATCCCTCAGCAAGAAAACCAGATTCTTTTCTCCTGTCAGTGCTACCTTGATCACTCTTTCTTGCCATGACATCTCCTCCTGACAGTAGTTTCCAGGTAGCTGGAAAGTTTGGAATTGGTAGACTCATGGCTGGACAGCCTCCCATCCACACTGCACCTGTCCTGGAGCAGTGGGCTCTGCCTGCCCTGTACCTTGCAGCCCCCTCCCACACACAGCCTGACAGAAAAAACAATCTGGAAAAAGAACTACATTGTCACTGTTCCTACTTTCTCTATACTAAGTTTTAAAACCTGCTCTTTGGGTTGCTGATATGGTAGAAGTAGAAATACATTATATACTTGATGGGTGGGGGGGAATATAAGCCCAAAACACAAATAACTTTCAAAGCCAGCAAGAGAGTTCTGACAGACATTTCCCACTAATCTATGGTATTGATCCACTGGTGGTTTTGAAAATCTAAAGTGATAATATCAAAAAGTTAAGAACAATTTCTAACATAGGTGAGCAAATTAAGATATTTTTAAATCAATCTGAACATAGTAGATAGATTGCATAAAGGTGGTAAAATTTCTTTTATGGGGAAATTATCAAAAATAAAACCCCTGTACAGCCACCCTAAATGGTTCAAGATCATATGAAATTTATTGCCTACATCTTTGACAGCAAGCAGCATTTCTAGAGGCTTCTTCTTTATCACATTGCATTGCATCAGAACTGCTTTAAAGGTTAATGCTTTGAGCTTTCACCAAATCGGTTGCCAAGAAGATTTTCTTAGTTAGAACTTCAGACATCCAAAATAAATTATTTTCTTTCAAAACCTTGGATTCAGGTTTATTAAGAGAGGAGGGTGCCACCTCCTCTCTTAATGAGGGTGAGAATGAAACAAAGGCAAGAACATAAAATAGTGGACAAAGAGGAAGAACAGAAGGGAGAAGCAAAAGAGAAGCAGCAGAAAGTATTTGTAATTTCAGCATGTCAGCACAATTCACTAAGCATAAAGGAGACATTAGGAGTTGTCTATGGTGACAGGGACAGTGCATCATCAAGCAGAGAAATGCAGAGGGCTCTTACTGCAGCATATGTGTCTGGCTGGCGTCCTTTTGTTTGTCAGGTACCTCGTAGTGGGGAGAAATCTTTCCAAGGCCGCTGTCGCTCAGCATCCTCTTCCGAGCCGCAGGGTTCCACCGATCCGATATTCTAAGGAGAGGAGGAGGAGAGAGGCATTCACACCCCTTGAAGTGTGCTCCACATCAAAGCTGCCTTATGCTCATTGGTTCCCAGTGTTTTTCAGACCATAGCAAGTTAAAATAGATCAATTCACTATTAGTACAATACTGTTACTAAAGATAAATAGAAGCATTTCTGGTCTGTCGAGAGGATGATAAGAAACAGAGACATTTCATGATCACTCTTAGACACAAAGGGCTTCAGGGCCTTACACTGGAATCAGAACTCTGACTGTGCAGAGAAGTTTGTAACTCAATCATTTGAGATTTATGGCAGGATCTAGGGTCAGGTGGTGTGAGGTGGTTAAAAAGCACTGAAGTCCACTTGTCCTGCTGGGTGTTCCAGGAAACCTAATGGAGTGGATGTTACTCTACTGTCCTCCTGACATCACCACGGCTGGATTTGTTCCTACCCAATACCCGCCCTCCCACATCTCCTAATCCTTCAGAAAAGGGGACCAGAAATAGATGACCACTAATATAACTGCTGAAAACCAGACCCCAGCAACACTCACCCAGTTGCCTGCTCCACTACCAGGTCAGGCATTCCTGGTGGCGTCCCCACCTGCTGAGACATTACCATCTCTGGGTCCAGAATAAAAATCTCGTCCTGCGAAATTTCTGTCACAAAGTGCAAATGTTCCTGTTGAAGCGACACAAGCAACAAATAATGAACCTGCAGCATCACTGGTCTCTCAGAGTACCCAGCTGCCTTCGAGCGAGTTGGCTGCGTGTCGGGGTCTCTGAAGAATATTCAAGGAACCCTGCGTATTTAAGTGTGTGCTCATACACACACACACTTTAAAATCAATGCCACAGAAGTCACCAATTAATATGTCATTGATTTCAAGCCAAACAAGATTCCCCATGAGCAGGCTGCACACTCACAGCAACACTTTTAAGGCTGTTATTCAATGACTATGCCATGCTGATGAAACCTGAAAGTCTGCCCATAAATCTGAGGTTTGCATTTTGAAATGAGGACCAATGAGGTCTCTTCTTTGATGATGGCTGACAGAACTTTTCATTGTTTGGGGGTACTTTTCCAGATCTCCACTTGTACTTTCTATTTTCACATCTCCATTACCAAAGCTCTCTTTCTCAATCCTTTTTTTTTTCTTTTTTTTTTCTTTTTTTTTAATTATTGTTACTGAAGGCTTATCGTCTTTCAAAAAAACCAAACCACTGAGTCTTTGTAAGCCTGTCTATGTAGGAAAATGGGCGGGAAATTTGCCACTGTCTGTGTGCAGGGACCAACACACAGTATTAATTTTTTTCCCCACAGAATCACAGGATGAAGGAGTAGCCATTAAAAAATCATCATTTGGCCACTGTCAAGTATTAGAGAAATACAGAATAAACCAAACAGTCAAATTGCCCAGTTTAATCTGTAGCAGCATCTTCTTCACCCCTGGCTTCCCAAATGTCAGATTACAACATCAAACCATTTATTTGACTATATGCAAAGTCCCACAGTGGCTACATGCAGACACTGAACATGGGAACTCTGAACTAAAGTCACAGCTCCTTCTGCTTGAGCTAAAGCACCAGCTGCTTTTGCTAAGAAACAGTAACATGTTCATGTGATTCAGAAACAGCTTACACAGTTCTCAGGGGGGCCAGATACAAACAACCACACCGTGAAATCAACAATTTGCACTTAATACTGAGACAATAATTGGCCTGTTCTGGCTACAAATCAGAAACACCAAAGGGCCTATAAAATTTTCTGTGTCTTTTAGAAAATATATTCAGATTGTCAGATCTATGCCACAGGTTTGAATCCAGCAGAGATACACATTGCTTTGGGGTTCCTTGTGAATATTTTATCCATCTCTGTTCATAATTCTCAAATTATGAACACAATTTCAACAACTTAACTTCCACAGCTATTTCATGGCGCGTGCACACACACACAGAGGATCAAGACTTCTGGTGCCTAAAAACATCAGTGAGAAGATAAATACAAATACATTGGTGCCACACAGATGCCCCTAGTAAGACTGGATAGGAAAAATAATTGCAGAAAATTCTGATCTGCATCAGAATCAGATCGATAGTAAACAGAATGGCAGATGGTCAGCAGATACAAGACTTCAGTGAAATAATGTGAATTAGATAAACTAAAAAACAGCCTACATTTTTTTCTGTGCTTCTCATGAGACATTGTGAGTAACATTTTGCAATACACAGGCAGAATGGCAGATAATTCATTTTAAGCTGCATTTGATGTAGCTTTTATAAAAAAGAAATCTACAGAAACAAAAAACAAATAATGATTTACCTGAGATCTGTCAATGCGGTAAAAACGATCAGCAGAAGTTGCTGCAAGACAGAGAAACAACAGCAGAAAATAGTCTGAGCAGGACTGCATAGATAAGACGGGCTGCACTAACATCACTGGCTATTAAAACACCCCGTGTGTCTCAGTGGCTCCACAGGAAGGTGAGTTAATTCCCTATGTCCATACGAGTGCTGTGTCTCTGGTCAGTACCAGGACCAGCATCTTTGTCAGCAGCACGGACAGTGGGATAGAGCCTGCCCTCAGCGAGTTCCCTGTTCACACCAGCCCTGGTGGAGCAGAGAACACTCCAGAGGAAAGGAATTCCTGCCAGGGGACCTTGACATGTGAGAGGGCCAGTGCAAACCTCATGGAGTTCAACAAAGTGCAAGGTCCTACACCAGAGCCATGGCAATCCCACCCCTACAGGCTGGGGAGAAGGGATTGAGAGCAGCCCTACAGAGGAGGACTTGGCAGTGATGGCTGGTGAAAAACTCAGCATGAGCCAGCTGGGTGCACTTCTAGCCCAGAAAGCCAACCATGTCCTGGGCTTCAGTAAAAAGGAAAGTGGCCAGCAGGTCAAGGGAAGGGATTCTCCACCTCTGCTCTGCTCTCGTCAGACCCTGCCTGGGGCGTTGTGCACAGTTCTGCTGCCTCAACTCCAAAGGATCTGGAACTGCCAGAGCAAGCCCAGAAGAGGCCGAGAAGCTGATAAGGGGACTGGGCCACCTTCCTTACAAAGACAGACTGAGAAGTTGGGGCTGTTCAGCCTGGAGGACAGAAGGTTGCACAGAGACCTCAAAGCAACCTTGCAGCATCAGAAGAGCCCTACAGGGAGGCTGAAGACAGACCCTTCATCATGAACTGTGGTGACAGGACAAGGAGTAAGGTACAAATGGAAAAAGGGGGAATTTTAGACTGGATATTAGGAAGAAATGACTGTGAGAGAGGTTGAACAGGTTGCCCAGGGAACCTGTGAATGCCCCAACTCTGGCAGTGTTCAAGGTTAGACTGGGTAAAGCCTTGAGCAGCCTGGTCTAGTGAGAAGTGTCCCTGCCCATGGCAGGGGGGCTGGGCCTAGATAATCTTTAAGGTCCTTTCCAACCCTTAAATTTCTATGATTCTGTGATATTCCTATCCCATCAAATGCTGAATTTAAAGATAAGGCTTAATGAAACAGTACTCATGAAAATATGAAACTTGAAATAAATATTTTTTAAATGTATAAAATGGATCTCAGTCTTATAAGAAGAAATGAAATAAAAATTAAAATATGTGACAGAAAAAGCTGCTTTGTTCTGTTAAGAGTACAGCAAGCTTATACTGAATTTGATGGGTCTAATGGGATTAATTCAAATTCTGAATCTAAAGAACAATAATATGCTTGGGAGCTCTTTATAAATCAAATGCATGGCCACAGATATTGATCTGAATTAGCAATATGTTCAAGGAAAATTTATGCTACTCATGAAAAACACATCAAAATAGGAGGATTCACTAAATAAAGCACGTATTATGAATCTTGTCATTGCCAAATAATTTATATTACTAACCCCAAAACTATTTATCATCTACAATGTCCTTCATCAGATGTGATTTTTTTGTATCTGCTTTGCATTTATTTGGGTGAGTGAAATCAGATTCATTCACTCTGCAGTTTTGACACAAGAGCACAGTGATATAGCATTGTAGATTTTGGCACTTCACAGGAATATCAAATACTAAACACAAAAACTGAACACGTTTACCCATCCAGCTTTCTCCAAAAACCAAACAGATTCTCACTATGGCTTTTATCAATATCCCTCATGAGAGACAAGGAAGGGTGATTAGAAATTGCCAAGGAGAATTTGCTTTTGTTTTGAGCATTAAAAATTTAAGTCTCCCCATGATGAAGCTTTTGTAAAAGCAGATGCCATCCATTTCAGCTGCTAATTCCTGTGCTCTGGAGCCTGATGCAAAGCCCAGACACATCATCTGCTCTGACAAAGTCTGGGTCAAATAGAAGTGCAGCTCTCCAGTGCAGAGTTACAAGGAAAGGGATGTACCCTCCTGTCACCTAAATGCTGTAGTGCCTAAAGACTACAGCACCTGCAGAGAAACCAGGGTGAAGAACTCAGCTCTCCCAGCAGCAGTGAATTGCCACAACTGGCTGCACTCTGAGCTTGGGCTGTGCATGCAGCAAAGTCTGCTCATCACAGCAGAGACCCTGACAAACCAAGCCTCTAACCTGCCTCAGGGGAACACCCCTCTGTGGGATGAAAAACATACAGTAGGTATTTTGATTGTTAGATGAAGGGCCTGTTTCATCTTTCAGAGGGGAAAGGGGGGCACTTAGCTCCATTTTTAGCTGCTCAGTGTAACAAGAAGGAACAGTTACCCCTCTCTAGTAATACTCTCAGAACTATCCTCCAGAAGCACACCAGAAGCAGGCAGCATGCTGAGCACAGGAGAAGGGAGATGCACTTACCATCTAGGAAGCACCATCTAGGAGAGAGCCTCTGAACAGAAAGTACTCTGGGGAAAGAGCTTTCCTGGTCCTGGATAGGGCATGAAAATTACATTAATAAAAAAAAACGTAACAGATTGGTTTCTCTAAAAAGGACTATTTTCTAGACTTTGGCTTTTTCATTTTGCTTACCGACATTGCACAATGTGCAGAATCTATATAACCCTGGAACCAAATGAAATTACTGGGGAGGAATTAAGATCTTCTTCCTGATCTGTATTTATTAAAGACACAAACACACTACCACAGGTGTTTTTAGCTCTTACTGGAGAAGCAAAAGGGATCAAAAGGGATCTAAGAGAGCAGAAGGTGATCATGGCTCTGCTCCATGCTGCTAGTGAAGGGTCAGCCAGCTTCCTAAATCTGCTGCATATAACATTTCTACATACGTATATTTTCACAGGGCAAAACATAGTAGCATGGATCTTTGGCACACAAGAATTGTATAGACACAGATTCTATCCTTATTCACATCTGTATATGTTGTAAATTCAGCTACACGTTTGCTGAAGATTCAACTTTACTCCTCTTTCAGACAATAGACTACAGAGTAGTATACTAAGTCACATGGCAGGAAAAAAAAGTGAAAGCAACAGGGAGGATTTTACTTGATCCCATAAACTTTATTTTCATATCAGCCTATGGTATCCAGCCTCTGTGGATCACAGAGATGGAGACAATGACAGCATAACATTCCATAAAATGAACTATACACGGGGAGCAAATAACACATCTCAGGGATTTCATAGAATCAGATTTAAAATACAACTTTGTCTATTACAGATGAACAGACTTGTGGGATTTTTAGGTTTGATTGTATTGCCACTGGAGTGTCTGTCAGAAAATGAAGGATCTTTGAAATCCACTAGGCCTGCTTGTATCTATATGCACAAAGCTTTATGTATCTTAATATTTAGTCCACTCTGTGTCAAATGGAAGGGACTGCAACACAAAGGGCAAAAGGAAGCAAACATCCAATGTGTACTAAAATACAGTTTATAAAAAGAGGATAAATGAGTAACATTCAAAGAGTACAAAATGCTGAGAAAATGAAGATAGGAATACTGCTGGTAAATGCCAGCTCAAGGCACAAACTGCACATTGTGACATACTCCCTCTAAGACTTCATTACATCTCAACTACAGAATTGCCTTGCAAAATCTCAGGCCCCTGAGAATGATATTTTGTGAGCATTAAACTCATTAGATAAACAAAACAGAATGAGAAAACACTCCAGTATATTTTTTTCTCATTTGCACCTGGGTTTGCTAATATTTCTGCTGACTGCCTGTGTTTTGAACTGCAGAGGAATCACATAAGAGAACTGCATTTATGAGACTTAAAATACCCATGACACCTTATTAGTGAGGTATGAAGACATCTTCATCAGCTCAAGCACCCTATTCATGCCCTTTATCCCTCTCTTTTTCCCATTTCTGTAATATATGGAGGGATACCAACAAATACGAAGCAAACCTCAAATTAACCTAACAAGACAATTTGCAGAAATGACCCACTGAGGAAAAAAAAAATTAAAAAAAGAATCCTAGAAAAACAAGTAGCGAAGACAAAACCCAGAGAGGGGTGCATTTAAAATGTAGCATCATAAAAAATGAATGTTATGTTAGGGATTTCACACTGCTGTGCACTAGGGAAGGGCAACTAATTTATATACTGCTGTAACTGCAGGGGTTAGAGCCAAGCATGGAGCTGATTTCTGACATTTCATACTCTCTTGTACATCTCCCCACACACACAGATTTAGGTCTTCATTTTACCTCAGGCAGTTTCCTACACATGGAGCAGTCAGCAGCCACTTAGGTTAATTTATAATGAGTGGAACAGAATCATACATGCTGGTTTATTAGTCAATTTGCTAGACACTAACGCTGTTCTAAAACTCAGTTCCAGGGCAATGATTGATGGAAATGTCAAGAATATGAAATTAGCATTGGATAGGGAAACAAAGAAACAAACCATGAACTGACATAAAGAAGGCAACTCCAGGAAAACATGCCAAATTGCATTTTCTTATAGTGTCTGCAGTCAGTGCATCTACAGGCATTCTAGTGAAAACTGAAATTCTGTATCACCCAAGTAATCATCAGCCCCAAAGAAATTATCTGCAATTTCACCACATTTGGTTCCCTTAGGTTGGCTCTCTGTGTGCTCTCAGTGAACTCATTCCTGCTGATCCAACACGACTTGCATTGTTATTTCTAGGAAAATGCTATCAGCACCAGGAAAACTTGTCCAGTGATCCTAAATATTATGTGAGCTGAGCATGGTTTGTGCCAAGTCTCCATGCTAATATCAGATCATTTGAGGAGTCAGTAGAGTTAATCTCAGTTTACCTCCAATTTAAGCATTCTACAATTATTTTACTGAGAGAAATACACATTCTTGAATGATAATTACAACTGAAAAGACAAGTTCTATATTGCAGAAATTGTAGAATAAAGTAATAAAACACAAAGAAACAATTTTAAGAACTATCCACCTAAGCTAAAACCTATTTATTTCATGCAGAAAACACACATGTGCTTAGGATGGACTAAAAAATTACACTGAAGATTATGTAAAGGTAGATGACTGTCCTGTACAGAATTATTGAGAGGTTGAGCCCACCTTTTTGTTTTCCTCAGTGATAGACTTTATTACAACAGCTATGCAATACAACATGTCATTGTTCATTTTCTCAGACAGAGAAACAATTTTACTTCTGTCATTTATCCCACAGGACACATTTTCTCATTCACTTCAATATAGAAAACACTGCTATTGCAATATCCCTCACATCATTAAGCTCTACTAATTTATAGGTGATTCCATAAAACTTGTCCAAGAGAAAGCAGAACCAGCTTCCACTATTGCAGGGTAAACAAGATAATTAGAAATTAGAAATTAATCTACGTATGGGTCTTTCACCCAAGAACATACGGGTTCAAATGCAAACAGTGTTATTGCCATTTTTAAGCCTTTTTCTGTTGTGATACTAAAAGGAAAGCTTATCTTACCTGGTAATGAACTCTCTGTGTAGTAGATGTTACTGACTGTAGGTCCTAGAAGGAGAATGAAAGCCACGGCAGTGATGAAAAAGATTAAAGCAACAACAAGGGCTGGTTTTAGTTCTACTGTCTGAACTGGTTGGGCAAACATAAATAATTTTGCAAATATTTTTCACTAGTTTTAAGCATATGAAACAAACTCCACAGAAAAGTCAAGGAAAGCTCTCTCAAAGTTTAGATTTGTATGCATTTGGTCCAAAAAATTGTTTAAAAAAAAAAGCGATTTCACTAATGTATCTTTATCATAATACAAAAATCTATTTGTTCCAAGAGAACTATCTAAATTTACAATATCAGCAACAAAATTAATGAAAATATGCCAGAAAGCTTTAGGATGCTTTTGCAAATATTTCTGAGTAATTAATGCACTTAAGAAAACCACTGACAGTTCTCTCTATTTTAAGACAACCTCAGTCCAAGAAGGTCATATCAGAACGATCCTGACATTTAACAGGGTTCAGGCATCTAATTTATTTTAATAGAGATTTTGTCAAATAGTTATAGCACATGACACAGTCTACTAAAGAGCCTGGCCTGCAGACCATTGCTCTCCAGCAGCATGCAAGTTGGCAGAGCCCAGTAAACTTTGGCATTTCTATTCCCAGCAAATGGGACTGAGTCAAATCAAGCACACACACACACAAAAGTGGCACAAACTCTGCAAAAGGTGGGAGAAACTGAGCTCCTCCACAACCACTATGGGTAATTCAAACAAAATATCTACCTTGGCTTCCTTCAGGGTTGTACCTAAAACTTCCTGAACTCACTGTGAGATCATATTTCTAATCTGATGAGATCATTGTTATTATTTCATTGTGATTTTCTTTACTGGATACTTCAAATATGCACCACTTTCCAATAGGGTTTTATGGCTGGTAATAATAGTCACACCCAAGTCTGAATGTCCAGAAATGCATTTGATGAACAGAATCCTGGCTGAAATGCAAAGAAGTGAAAACCTGAAATGAAATACTAAGTTTCATATTCAGACTGCAAGTGCAGTGCACCAAAATCTATAGGAAGTCAATGGCTCCCAAAGAGTTCAGTGGAAGGGATGAGGTTCATAGCTCCTAACTTAACTAGACCAATCATTTATAAATTTTTATAAATGTTAGTATATAAAGTGTTTATAAATGTAATGTCCTCAGACTTGTAAATGTTATTGAAAGATGTCACTAAGAGATTGAAAAAATCAGAGATAATACATCAATGAAAATCCACTCATTTTATCACTAAAGGTGCTCATACTTAAAATGGTTCAGGTAATGAGGCACTTTGAGTCTGCATTTCCCAGGGTGTATTGTAGAATGAACTCTTGTGAGACAAGGTGCTTGAGAATAAGAGCAAAACTATTGCTGGCTGCATGAACACCTATTTCTGTGTCTTTGAAAATATCTAGTTGATATTTGCTGTGTTTCGTGGTGTCTCAGATTACTCCGTGACAGTACTAGAGAGTGACATTTGCATAATTAGACCCACTCAAATACCACAGTGTTTATCCTTGCATAAAAGACTTTCTAATCCATCATTTATGTCATTTCAACAAGGTACATGGAAAGTTCTAATATTCCATTATAAATCAAGGAGAAGTAAATACACCCATCCACTTCAGTTCTGTTATCATTTGAAAGGAATTGGTATGAATTTTTATTTCCTGTTCAGGGAATATTTTTCAGTACTTTATTATCATATCTTAATTCTAGAATTTTGGTTTCAGTGGTAGGCAAATTGCAATCCTCTTGATACATGGTTGTTGCAATTATTAGACCCTTAGACCAAGAACTGAAAGAAGCATAAAACAGGTTTGTAAATGATACCTGAATTCACAAAAGCCTCACCTCTTGCAGACGGTCGATGTACATACGACAAGTCTCCAAGTCACAGTCTCCTCGTACAACTATGATTCCTAGGGGAATGGCTGAAAAAATCAAAACCAAAAAAACCTTCTTTGACTGAAGTCTTTTAAACTGTAACAGACTTGCAATGGTTTCTGCTTTGTTTTTTTTAATATCCTCATGAAAGTTTTCCACCATCTAAACCTTAACAGTTATGTAAAAGCAAGAGCATATTATTCATCATTAATTTTACCCATTTATAATTATCAAATATTTCATTATCAACCATCTTTCATGGTTTCATGAAAGAAGCTAAAACATATTCAGTTAAACTGTGTACTTCATTTTCAGATCTGAACATCAAATGTTATCTGTAAAACAAAGGAAAATACCTCAGAACAAGGGTTATGGGGGCACCCTTATACCTTGGAATAAGGGTGATATTTCATTCTCAGAACTCAAAGTCTACAGATTTAAATCAATGGAAGTCACAGCCTGATTTCAGGGAAAACTATTCAATGCCTGGTTATTTTGATGTAAGGCTGCTTTCAAATCAGAACAGACATTATTCCATCTACACTCAGAATCAACATATCTCCATATTTAGTCAGACAGAAAAAAAAAGATAACTTGTGAAAATATAGCAAAACCTCTCAGGTTAGGGCAAAATTTTTACTAACAGGAGACTGAAGTTTCCACATTCATTCTGTTCTTGCCGCCTAAAAGATTCCAAAACAAATTCACAAAAAGAAATATAAATCATGAAGAACACAATAAAAGAAAAAAAGTGAGTCCACAAGAAAGGTACCAAGAGAGCTACCTACTAAAATCTCATTAAATAAAAAGAAAACAAATGAGAACTCTTGAATACCCCTTTTTGTAAAAGTGGATCACTGAATTAAGTTCTTTTTTTCTCCCTGAAGGGTCTTTAATCAAATAATGGCCAGAAAAATTTATGGGAGCAGAGGGAAAGATATTTAAATCTTCACATGAAATATTCCAGAAGCAGAACAGAATATCAGTTTATAAACAATTCTGATAACTGGATAACAAGCAGCAACATAAAATCACCAAGGTTTCTGAGATAAACAGAAAACACAACTGTGCTGCAACCCTTCCTGCTGTTGAAAAGAATTTGATTAAGAGGGAGAGATATTTAAATACTGATAAGTTCTTCATTCTGATAAGAGAACAAGACAATGCTAAAAGATACTGGGGAAGAGAGCTCCTATTTTTCTGCTCCACTGAGGCTTGAAGCACAAAGAGGAGCTCAGTGGTTTCCAGGCAGAAGAGCTGGGGAGCACCTACTGCAGTCAAGGTCACTGTGGACCTCAGAGGCCAGCACAGGGCTCAGTAATGTTACCAGAATTGTGTTTGGGAAGCAAATTGAACAGCAGAAGAGCTATGGGCCCAGGAAAACAGGAGGAAGGGGAAAAATGCTGGAGTGAGAACATAAAGAAGGAATAGGTGGGAAGGAAGAGGTCACACATCTCCTGAAACAACACTGACATGCAATAGTGATGACAACCCCCCTGCTGCACATTTTCAGAAGGGCCAGGTGGAAACAGTGCTTGTGGAGACCTCCCAGACTCTTTCACTACAGAACAGAGACTGAGAGACAAGCATGGAAGGAGGGTCAGAAACAGGGCTTGCTCCATACACTCCAGTGCTCCACGTTACAAACTGACTCTATTTGCTCAGTGTTTATTATTGCTTAGCCTGCTTTGGCAGGAGCCCCTTAAGCTCTTTGCAGAGAGTTCTTAATGGTTATCTAGTTTCAATTGAGCAGATCCCTTTGCAGCCCTTACTGAAAGGAGTGTTTGTTAAATTCATTTATAGCATTAAAAATTGAATTGCAGCAGACACGGCTACACCTGAAACAGCTACAGAGAACTGGGGAGTTACAGCACTGGCACCACAGATTTTGTCTCTCTTCTATGCAAATAATGAGCACTAAAGCTTTGACCTGACAAAACACAGATAACAGAATTGGAATCCTGAACTATGACCATTCCTCAGAGACCAAAAAAGAAGAGCCTTAAAATATTTGTAATTCTAAAGAAATCCACTGAAAATGTCTAAAAAGAAAAAACTAGAATGCAACAGATATCTTAGTGGTGATACTTTGTGAGTCTCATCTAATGATTGAATAAGTACGGATTCACAGTTTTAATTAAATTATGACATACTGGTTCTTAGAGGTCAAAGAACAGTTCTGAAACTCTGGAGTGTGTGACTTTGTCCTTAAAAATAAAATGCTGCCTTAACTATTTGGAAATAGTGAATTGGCATAATCTATGACTTTTGGGCTCAATGGCTAGCTAAGGGGTAATGTATGAGATGGGTCTCAAGTGGTTCCATTCCATATGGTTCATGGCCTTTGAAAAACCTTTATAGTCATTACTGGATAACACTACATATGCTAAAATGTTGCTTTCCAATTGTTGTTGTTGGTTGGTTGGTTGTTGTTTGGTTTTGCAAGACCCATTTGGCTTTCAGCAAGGAAAATGTTCACAGCCCTCATTTTTATCATAAACCACAATTAGCAATCAAAATGCACCACACAGTCAAGACTTGCAAAGTGCTTCACAGCAGTTGCTATTCTAAAACAAAAGCAAATGCTCAGTGATTGATAATGGGATAGAAACTCTGGGGTTGCTGCTCATTCTACAAATAGTGCAATACCACGCAACAGAGGCAAAATGAGTTAATTTATGATAAATCAATTAAAGGCCAAGTCAATGTGCAGACAGAAACATTGTGGGCACTTTCATCCAGGACTAAAGGAGGCTCTGCATTTGCTGTGTGGATGAGGATGTGGACAGTACAGAACTGTGCTCTGGGGCACAGGGATTACTGGATATGCCAGGAGAGAGGTGGGACTCCAAACATATTAAGAGGAGGAGCACTACAAAACAGCTCTCCATGTACCCACACACTGCCCACTTCTGTGAATGTACAGATAAACCCACACATGAATATGCCAAAAATAAGGGATAGTCTCAGATCATGAGCCAAGCCACAGCACTCAAATGTCAAATATTTTTCTCCTGAGGTGCCCGCTCTTCTGGCCATTTACAGCTATCTCCTAGTTCCTTTGTACTCCCTGAATGATGAAAAAGGATTTTTTCCAGGCAGTTGTGATGAGCAGCAGTGCAAGAACCCCAGGAAATGAGACAGGCAGACAGTTGCTTCATAATCTGAACCAATACTGCAGAAATGTTTTTGTTCCTAACAACACTAACCAAAACCAAGGACCAGCAGGAGGAGGGTTGGGCAGATGCAACAGTATGGCCAGCCTGGTGTTCTAATTAACTGCAAGATCATGAAATTAGCTATGGAATTTATAAACAACAAACAAATCTTCCACCTATTAAGTGCCCATTATGCTGAATACCTAGAGCTACTGAACTCTTTAATAGTATTGAGGAAACAAATAAAGGAAGCCCAAATATACTTACATATATTATAAAATTCAATCAACTTCCCTGTTTATTGTTATAAAAGGATTCAATTTGTGACCTTAATACCATGATTAACCCACACAAATCCCAAACAAAACAGCCTTGAGACAGAACATTACAGTAGACGTGAATGCCAGGAAAACTCATTCTGATTCTAACATACCTCAGGGGACTAGGATATTAGACACTGGACTGTAAAGGTGTAATGCAACACATAAAGGATCCTCCCTACTGCATATGTTATGAAAATGCCATTTCCCTGAAGGGCTTCCACTATTATTAACAATATGAAGTATTCAAGTAAATTCATGATAGAGAATTATAAAATATTCAGACATTTATATGAAGAGATTTGGCTTTTGCCAGTATGGTTTAATAAAATTGTGTTTGTACAAAAGAATTTTCTTACCACACAAATCTAAGCCATATGTCTCTTTAGGTCCCTTCTGCTTATAATACTGAGAAATCCCAATTCTCCCTAGGTTCATTGGTTATTAGTTTCTTTAGCCCACTTTCAAAATCCTCACATATAAGGAGGTAAACCACAAAAGAGGTTATCAGATTAAACCAGACCATGTTTGAAAAGGCCTTCCAGTCTCTCAGTAATTTCTCCAATACCCGGCCAAAAGGCAAGAAGCTGCCCAAGTGAAAGGAAGAGAGAACCTGTGCCAAACAAGGAAAATATAACAGAAAAAAAAAATTTGAAGAGCTGGGAATTGAAACTGGCTGGGAATGGATATTGGGACTAAGAGCTGACAGTAGAGATCTGGCTAAACAATGAATAAGTATTTAGGGTAAAGAAAAAGAACAGGAACCTGAGTAGTGAGGTCTGCAGGGACAGACTAAGACAGGCAGGAAGGATGTGCGTGGGATGAGTTATCCAAAGGGGACAACCAGGACTGAAAAAGTAAGAGGAAATCAAATTAGAAAAGCACTAAGGAAACACCCAAGTAGAACAAGAACCTCATACAAAAACCTACACGAGAAGGACAAACTACAGTGTGATTTCCTGGAAAGTTTGAAAAGGAACTTAATATTCTTACTTTCCCCCACTTCTCTAAGGTACATAAAAATTTGTACCTATTTGAAATACTGCCCATCTCTTCTAGCTTAAAGAAGATGACAAACTTAATGCATGACAATTTCTCAGTGGCTCGAAAGGCAGAGGACTGTACAGAATGCATCTTAAGATGTGGCAAGACAAGGTAGATTTAGATTAGATATTGAGAAGAAATTCTCTACAATAAGAGTGGCAAGACACTAGAATGGGTTGCCCAGAGAAGTGATAGATGTCCCATCCCTGAGAGAGTTAAGGACAGGGACTTTGAGCAGCCTGCTCTAGTGGAGGAGGTCCCTGCCCTGGACAGTGGGTTGGAGCTAGACAATTTTTAAAGATCCCTTTCCACTCAAATCATTCTATGATTCTATAACTCCATGATATGAAATTTTAATGGTTTGGGTTTACTCCTTCCCCCAACCTCAGGCAATAACAATTTCCAGTATTTAACTCACTACTGACTTCTAATCCTCTTACTTTCACTTTTCTGGGAGGCTTTAAACAATCCATCCAACCCCTCTCAGTTTCAGGTCTTGTGAAATCACTGTGATGAAGAAATGACTAAATTAGCTAATGTACACAACACACACTGAAAAAACAAAGTTGTTAGAGCAAGGTGCTGACTTCTAAGCAGAGTGAAGGTAATGTTGTCTTCTATGGAGCTTCTACCATGTGCCTAAAGGTATCTCCTGACAAACAAATGTCCACTGGTGCATCCTTTACATGATGAAAGAGAAGGTTTGTAGCTGCACAACCTGCCTCATTTAAATCCATCCAATTCCAAGTTGCTTCCCAATATAAGCACGTTTCCTTTGCAGCTCATCAGGAAGTCTTATGCTCCCTTCTGACTTTTATATTACATATTCAGGATATAAATACCAAGTCACAAGTGTTGACACTTCCTTACTTCGGTAGTTGTTCAAAATGAACTAGTCTCCAAATCAGCGTCACCTATGATATCCCTGAGCTTTAAAGAGTCAGAATTTCTTTGATAATCAAGAATTCTACGTGCATTTCTGGTATGAGGAAGCTACAGTATTGCTGTACTTGTACACATCAAAATCACTCACAAGCTTGTCACTCTGTACCTGCATTATCTGGTAAGAACTCCTAGGATAACCCCAAAATCCTCAGGTAACCCACAGATATTAGAGGCACACATTATAGACATTTAGCTACAGATAATCCAAGAATTCAGGGTTAAGATCCCATCATGTTACTGCACCATGCACACACACAGCACAAGGAGGCTGCACAGAAAAGGACTGTCAGGTTACAGACTGTGCAATCGTTATACACATGGGACTAAATTTTCTCTTAAAATTTCTTTTGAGTCTAGCGTGCTATTTTATTCCAGAGCACATAAGGAGCAGCTGCCTCTGTGTTAAAGAAAGTGTGGGAAGGCCAGAAGTGACACAGGGCTGAGAGTTATTACTGATACTGTCATCACTGCAATCGGGTGTGATTCCTCCTTACTCTTAGTGGTACTGAGGAAGCCAAGATAATTCTCCATGGCTGGGGCACACACAACAAGTTAAGGGCAGTAAGGGCTGACATACCCTATTAAAAATCCCACAACTGTTCAGTTACTGCTTATGGGGTTTTATTTCTCTGATATATTTTTATGATGCAAATCTGAAATGGTGTTGCTAGGAAGAACTAAGAAGCACTGGAGATCAGTAGGCCACTAGCTTATGATTGGTTTGTTTGTTGCTTTCTTTTTTTAAGACAATTAGTTTCTACATATGCCTCCATTGTCAGGAAATTCTTAGTTATATTGGAAAGAAGAAAATAGGGTGTCACACAAAGATTTTGCTGTCCTAAAAATAACTCAGTTGTTCACCCATAATGGTGCTTTGGATCACATTTTCCTGCTATAACAGGAAGCCAGAGAGAGTGCACACAACATAGGCAGGCAACAGAGGCAGAATTAAATTCTGTCCACACTCATACTGGCCAGAGATGATGCAGGTTGTGACTAAGGTGACAAGTGCTTAGGACATGAATAAGGAGGTGTTAGGAAAGACAACTGCATTTGCAGTGAAGAACATTACAACATAACTAAAACGCCAACATATATCCCTTTCTTAAAATGCTGCATGGGAGCATTCATCCCTCCTCACTGAAGGATCAATAAGCATCCTCTGTACCATCATTAATCATCCCCCACACAATACTGAGACGCTGACAGGAGAAAAGAAGGAGCAAGGGGAAGGAAGAAAGGGACAATTCAGAAACAGCATCGTGGTTAAATGCCAGCTGCATTGACCAGAAAAGTAGAAAACAACAGAAGGAGAATGAGCTAAGGACAGTCATGCCCTTCAAAGGACAAAATGACATTCTTTAATTGTTCTGGAGGCTTTCAAAATGAGGTGTCTACCTCCAGCAGAGTGAAGATTAATCTTCATTGAACAGTTTGTATCATGAGCTCCTCTATGTCAGGAAGTGCAGTCTTAGGTGAAATAGCTGATAGATTCAAATCAGTATTTCAAGCAAACAAGGGAGAACTAATGTGTTTACTGTGAGTTGAAATGATCCAGATTATTACAGTGAGGTCAGAGATTTCAAAACTGTATTATGGAGACATGTAACAGGCAAAAGCTATAATAGGTCCTTTGCTATTTTTCCTTCAGGGATAACTCCTTATTAACTGGCTTCTTTTTTCCTGTTCAGATTAGAGATTCTGCTTTGTTCTCAAATTATTTAGGGAGGTCAAAGTGTTTTTCATCCCTGGGAATAGATATTAAGTATAGCATTCTGGATTCAGCTGTAGGTATTTTGCCAAAGCCTGAAAAAGCACATAAAGTTTGGTCTCCTGAAAGCATCTAGTGAGACATCCATAGGCACAAGAGCTACAGTCCTGCTGAAGGAAACCAGCTCCTCTTCAGTAGCAACTCCCCAGGAAAAGAGGCATTTAAAGTTATAGAACCAGAGAAGTGGGCTTATGACCACCAGTGTATAGGGCAAGTTACATGGCCTCTCACAGGACATTCCTACTGAAAAGGTTAAGGTCAAGTAACTTTTCTGGTTTCCTATAGGATAATGGGGATATTTTCTTTCTCGTATTCCTACAGTAAGTAACAACAGTAATGCACAGGTATTACTAGAACAGTTAAAAGAGGACTGGTAGAAAAAAACAACTCTGTGAAAAATATCTGGGGAGAATAGTCCATAACTATGTTATATTATCAGGGTGGACATGCATTAACATCAAAGAGACAAATAGGTTTTATTATAAATGACCCACCAAGATCCAAAAGCAATCATTTTAACTCTTGATGAACAAACATCTGTTTTTTGAATGACAACTTCTTAAGCACACTCCTAGTGAGTGATCAAATCCATATGAAATCCAAAACTGAGATGTTAGATCAGTTGCTAGCATTTTCTTATAATGTTATCATTACGAATTTTGGCAGGTGACAAATAACATAAATACACCATTGCCACTTCAGTGACAATAGTGTAAGAAGTTGTATATTTTGTGTCAGAACGTGTAATGTCTCCTAAGGACAAAATACATGTTAACTAAAGACACAGAAAATTTACATTCATAGTAAGGATGGTTGAGGATAGTTCTCCTCAGATGGGAAACCCTCAAATGAATCAAGTTGTTCCTGACAGTATTGGGGAGTTCTATGCTCAGTGTGGCCTGAAATCTACTCAATGTAAACTCTCAATTTTAACTTGAAGCAAATTCTTCTCCAGTGAGGAATAATCCTGATCCTGTTAAAATTCTCAGTTCGGTGAACATTTTGATTGCTTTAAATATGATCAAAACCCACTAACTTCAGTGAAGGCTGTCAAGACCTATATTAAAATTGAAGCCATTTCAATTCTTTTGTTGTAAGGAGAGATGGTAGATGGAGCAGGGATGGGACTAGAAGAGTGAAATGGAAACAGTTTAACTATCTTCCAACAATAAGATAAGCAAACCAATTAAAAGGCTTGTCATCCTGTAATTACCAGAGCACTCTGTATTGCAGAGGGAACTGAAGCTCTGTTGCACAACAAACAGTCATGCTTGTAATTTAATATGAATAATGAGCCAGATGCATAATAAGACTATTAAATTGTTATCACAAGCAGCCCTGTCCCTCATTGATTAATGACTCTGTGTGTCACTAAGGAAAGGAATTCCATTTTTAAGTGCAGATTGTAATCATCAGTGTTGCCAAAGCAACCACTGTCTGCTTTTGACTTGCCCCTAAACACAGCAATTAAACCATTACATCAGGAAACAAAACAGTGATCATTCTTTGAAATGGAAAACTGAAGGCTGGAAAAGAATAAGGGTGTGGGGAACCCAGATTTGTTCCCCAAGATAAATGTACCTGCGCAAGAACCATGTTCCAGGTCAGTGCACATTCTCAATATCAAATGGATCATGGTCTCCCACTCAGTTTCAAATCTGATGCTAATCATAAAATCTGGTAGTTTCTTATACTAGAAACCAGCAGAACCAACAGAAAGACGTGAATAAGAAATAACCCGTGTGAAAAACACTTATTTTACAGTAAATATAATCAGAGGGCAGAAACATAGTTATACAAGAAAGCAGGTGGAATCTCCATACATGATCTTTTATAGAAGCTGTTTATATACTGGAACACATTTGTACATATGCACATATAGATAAGAACACTCTCTACATTACTCATAAAAAAAAAAAAAAGTGTTCTTAACTCTGTGTTTAGGATTTTTTTTGTAGTTATTTATGGGGTAGTGGTTCTTTTGGTCAATGAAAGATTTGTACAGAATGTTCTACCAAAAGCAGCTACAGTCTGGCTTCTCCCAACTTACAAGCTTCCCGGAGCTTTTCCTTGTCGTAATGTAGCCCCTCGTATTCTTGTAAATTAATCCTGTTCACTCTGATCCGCAGGCGATCGGGGATGGAATGAGGACTGCAAGAAAAGAAGAAAGCTTCTTAGACAAAATGTTCCCTGGAAGAGCAGAGGAAAACACGATATGAAGGGATATCCATCTCCTCTGAAAGAAGAAAACCAACAAGCCTCTTCAAAAGTGGGCCAATACCCCACAGGCCTATTCCTGCATTTCAAATTATGACTTTCCACTGCACAACAGCATAGAAATTACACCTTAAATGATAAGCAAGACCAAGAATCCAGTTTGCTGTTTGTGTGACCTGATCCTGTACAGGTTTTTTCTGAGTTCTTCCACTCCTATGTAGCTACTCTGCCCTTCTCCAATTCAAATTTTTGCACATTCTTAGAGCCCTACCACAGCCAGTAGACAGATCTGCCAACTTGAATTTCAAAACACGGAGAGATGCTTCTTGGGAAGTATCTCAGGACAACCTCTGCCCATGAGAGCATCCACACCACATCACTGAAAGATCCTGATCCAGTATCTCAGCTCTGAGAAACAGTCAACAAAAATGTGGCTCAGAACTGGATTTCTGAAGTCTAATACTCAAAACCCAGGAGGCCTTTAAAAAGCAAAAAGCAGTATGGCAACTTCACTTTTACAGATTTCAGTCTGATTTAGATACCTCAACTATTGACAATTTTGGAAGACTTAATAGGTAAAATCTAGAAATTTAAGTGTTCACATATTATAGAAAGTTTTCCAGAAAAGCTTTCTTTTTCATTTCATACTAGTTTCTACCTTAATGCAACCTATTATTTGATTTTTTAAGTTTAGCTGGATGCTGTGCAAACTAATTTAGCCACACTTGCATCTTCCACTTTAAAAGAAAGATAGACAGTCTGTGTATTATAATGCACATAGCAAATGTCTGTCCCACAGGACCAGATCAGTTAAAAGTAGGTAACTCATTCTGTGGTTTTACCAGAAGACTGTATTTTTTGTTTTAATCTTGTTAGTAACAGGACTCTGCCTACAGTAATATTGACTAATACACACTGTCTTTTGCTGTTTACTAATATAAATGCTGTTTACTATCATAAATATACAGCAATATAAATTGCTTCTTTGTCTCAGTTTTAAAATTTTTGACTTACAGCGTTTGCACTGCTAGTGAAGGACAAGGCACATCTCATAAACATTACCTGTGTTACCTCATTTCTAAGCACCAGTTCAAATGTGAATTTTCTTCATTAATGTCATCAATTAATCAGTGGTAGGCTTATATCCTATCACAATGGGCCTCATTTCAAACTCATTATCACAGTGAATAATCCGGATATCTCGTGAAAGCAGGAGAGGAAAGACAGGGAACAGGATGACCTCACACCAACATCTGCCAAACCTTGGCTGATTGCCGCCCTTCCAACCTACCTGCGAGAACAGGATGGTGTTTGGACACCAAGGGGAGAGAAAGACAACACTGACCTCTGTGGATATGCTGACTCACTACCTAATGCCATGTAAGGAAGAAAAACAAATGTTATTTCTTAGCCTGAAGCCGATGGCCACGTACTGCAAGCGCAGTATCACCTTCTGAGTGAAATTAGTCCTTTCACCTGAAAAGGAGTGAACCATACCCTTTTCTTTGCTTGGAGCTGGAGGAAGAAAAATATCTAAAAAGAAGATCCAGTCTAGAATATATTTTTTCTTCCAGGAACCACACGCACTTTCTCCAAAGTTCTGCTTTAATTAAAAAATGTTTAAGAGGACACCTCCCATGCTTTTACAAAAAGTATAGTTTTTGATATATAGGCACATTGTATATCTCTGAGTTTGCTTATGCAGGAGCAACAAGCACACCATCTAAAGTGTGACATATTTTCTGAGGAGAAATAGGAGCAGGTCCAGTGTAGGAGGGCAATCAAATGGCAAGTACCAGAGTTCCATATTCTGTTCCACCCTCCTCTCACACCATTTTTATAAAGACAGGCTCAAACCACTACATAAACAGGTTGTGTGCTAAAATATACAACTGGAGAGAAACAGAACTTGGCCTCTTGTCCGTTTGACAAGTTGAGTTATCTTACTGAAAAAATGTAACCTTGGAAACAGTAGCTTTCTATAGAAAATAAACAATTATCAGAAATAACAATGCCAGGAGTTCCTTTCTACAGGGCAGAGACCCATACACTTAGCCAGGTCCAGTCACAAGTAGCATATTCATAATACAAGTAAACATACATACACATTTCTAAAAATGTGTGTGTATCGACACATACACAAAAGAGACATTTATTTAGTAAGCTTGATGGGTTTGTTCATCAGTTCTTTGCAAACACCCTTTGTTCTTTTAAAATAGTCATTGGCTGACACATTGTGTCACTAAATTTTTTTACCTATTCAAAATAAATTTGTTTCTAAACCTCACTATTTAAATATTCATTTCTTGTGCTATCAGAGTGGCAATTGACACCAGAGTATATTGTCCTCATCAGTCAAACTAATTAACTCATTCATTCACAGAACTCTATTTAATGCAGCTGAGCAAAACACTTCCACTATCAACACTACTGCAGTTTCATAGACACTGCATCATAATCCATATCATTATACAAATAGATCAATTTGTCTTTGTTCAGACATGCTCAGGATAACCAGAAACCAGAAAGATTAAATACATAAACATGTCCATGTAAAAGCAAATAACAGGGTGATGAGTGCCACTGAACACAAACATTAGTACAGTAGTAATAGAAATAGACATTTCTGAATACTGTGTAAAACAACTTGCTTAACATCAAGGAGAGGAAGAAAAGCTTTCCACATAAAGCAGCAATTCATAAATAAATTTGGGAAGATTGCTGCACCTTAATTCAACCTAAAATACTTAAATAACTTACCTCTTACCAATTATTTTTTAAATGGTCTATGACATAGTCAACAAAAAGTATTTGAAGGTATGGATTAATGAAGTCCATTACCTCCTAAAGAATTTAATTAAGAACTCGTTCCACAAACACATCAATCCACAGAATTAAATCCTAAATATCATTTGTCTCATGAGGATGTAAATAAAGATTGAGGTCACTAAAACATTCTATTTGTTCATGTTTATTATTTATAAAGATTTAATTTAAAAACAAACCTAAGTATGAATCTTCTCCAAGATCTTTCAACTAGAAAACACACTCAGCTTTTGATGAAGTCATGACTTCCTCCTCTAACCCCCATTAATCATCCAGCAACAAGTGAGGGGATGCCAGACAGCTCACTTGGAGCACAGCTGGTTTTCCTAGGAAACTGCTCCTGCCTCCAGTCACCCAGGGAAGAGCAGAGGCAGAGCAAGCTGGGGTCCTGCCCAAGCCTGGCACTCCTGTACAACTGGTTACGCTTCTGCCACGCAACCAGCTTGACTCAGCTGGGAACACAGACTTGTAAATTATAAATACTCCATTCCCTATATCAATTATTGATGAACCCAGTGAACCATTCTTTATGCTTCATGTCTCCACAGAGAAAGGAATAATAAGAAAAAACAGTCCAACAAGTCTACAGAATCCAATGGCAAATTTCTGATAGATCCTCAAGAATACAGCCTACACAATCCTACACACAGATTTTAGCATAATTAAGTAAACAGGAAAAGAAATCTACTTCAACCCACACAAAAAAAATACTTGAGTAAAAAAAAAATCAGTCCTTTAGGGGATGTTTGCAGTGACAATGAATGATTAATGAATTACCTGGCTCCTGGAGAAGAAATAAACATAAAAAATTAATTAACTCTTCCAGTTTACAACAACTGGAAAAAACACAATTGTTTACAACAATTGGAATGAGGAAAGCTGTGGCCAAAAGAGAAAAATGAATTCACGTTACTTTCAAGATCATGGACAAAGCTTGGAAATGAGACATTAAAAATAAGTTTCTGACAGCATCTATCTACTTAAAACATAACTGCCACAACACAACAGACTCATTCAGTCTCTTCTAGGGACAAATTTCAGTGCTTCACAAAAGTTCACTACTATTTTAGGGTAAAGCTCTTGCTTAAAGCTTTACATTAAAAAAGAAAAAAAATAGAAAAGAAAAAAAATCTTGAAATTATAAGCTCTACCACATTTTTACCACTTTTTTTTTCTTCCATTTGGGAATCTGAACTAGATGAGCAGCCATGTCATAGAATAGTGGGCCAAAGGACAGTCCCCTTGGTTAGGAGAAGCATTGGAAAGAAAAGATAAACCTCATGGATGGGATAAGAATTTCATAATAGAACAAAATAGTTTAATAATAATAATAATAAACATGGTTGTAATAATAATAATTGTAATGATAAGTGGAGGATAGAGAGAGTTACGAACATGAGAGAAAAAAGTGATGCACGATACAATTGCTCACCATGCAGCATATCCCCAAACAGCAGTCAGACCCCTCCCAGGAAACACCTCCAGTTTACATACTGGGCACAACCTTCTCTGGTGTGAAATATCCCTTTGGCCAGTTTGTGCCAGCTTACCTGGCCTCACTCCCCCCCTCTTTGAGTGCAGCTCCCCAGCAGCAGGGTGTGAGACACCAAAAAGTCCTTTACTTGAGATAAGCACTACTTAGCAACAGCCAAAACATTATTTTTGCCATAAATCCAAAAAACAAGTTCTGTACAGCTACTAGGGAAAAATTAGCCATGTTGCAGCCAAAACCAGGACATAAGTGTTATCCCAGATAAGCCAGGTTAACCCAAGTAGTAAATTCTTTGGCACTTTCTTATCTGAGATAAGAATTATTTTTTTTTGCTTCAGCAAACACACTTGGCTTTGTAGAGGCTAGACCCACACAGACACTTAAGTGCAGACACATTCTTAAGTTCCCAGTAGAATCCTGGTATTTGATTTCTTCTCCTGCATGCTGACTGTGCTTCTCTCACACTTTAACCTTCCAAGCACAATGGGTTCCCCATAAATAATAATCCTTCTAAACAGAATTATAGTATTTGGGGTGAGGGGGTGGGGGTTGGAAGCGACCTTAAAGATCACTTAGTTCCAACTGCCCTGCCATGGACAGGGACACCTTTCACAAAACTAGGTTGTTCAAAGCCCCATCCAACCTGGCCTTGGAGACCTCCAGGGATGGGGCACCCACAACATCTCTGGGCAGCCTGTTCCCGTACCTCCTCATAAAGAATTTCTTCCCAATATCTAATCCAAACCTACTCTCTTTCAGAGATGATTCCACTTGCCATGGTCGCTCTCCATACTTCTTGAAGTCTCCCTTCAGGTACTGGAAGGCCACAATATAAGTTGCTCCAAAGCCTTCTCTTCTCCAGGCTGAACAATCCCAATTCTTTCAGCCTTTCCTCACAGGAGAGGTATTCAATGCTTCTGATTGCCTTGGGACCCTCCTCTGAACTCACTCCAACAGGTCAACCTCCTTCCCATGATGGGGACCCTGAAGTTGGATGCAGCACTGCAGGTGAGGTCACACAGGAGCAGAACAGAGGGGCAGAATCCCCTCCCTTGACCTGCTGGCCCCACAGCTTTGGATGCAGCCCAGGATAGGGTTGGCTTTCTGGGCTGCCAGAGAACACCGCACAGCTTCACCCACATATTAAACAGGAAAAACTGATGAAGAAGCAATGAGACTCAATTCCCTGTAAATCATGTTTCACAAAAAAAAAGAAGAAGATATCTATAAGCATTTTCATCCTTAACTCTGGGTTTGGAGAAAAGTTCACGTTCTGCCTCTTTCTCCCTTACACCTTGCCTCCTACTGCTCTGTATTAGACTCTTCTCTTATAGAGAGTAACCATATTCAGCCTGAGAAGTTGATTCTGTTTGGAATTTGGACTTCTAAAAGCAAAAACATTATTTTCTATTACCCTTTATTTTTATTCACACAGGTTTTATCTGCATACTCTGCTGCAATCCTTACCACATAAACTGAATAAAAGAGTAGTCTTTACCAATCTTGTAATATCATATGATATTTTGTTTTCATTTATGCAGATTTTGTAATTGGAAAAAAAATAATTATGGGCTACCCACAGTGTTTATTCCACTTGTATTTACTTGCATGGCACTGTAGGAGCTATGCAAGTAAATATTTTTCTTTCAAAGGTAATTTTTTTAGCATTCCTTTGCATCAACCAGATAAGACAAATGTACTCTCACACATGCATCTTCTCATCTCTGAACATCCAGCAGGAAAATGCAAGTTTTTACCTTCCTTTTTAAAGACCCTCAAAAATACAATATTTGTATTTACCTACACACCTTGTATAAGCATTTGCAATGGATCACACTACAGTTCTACTGTCTCTGCAAAAAAAGACCATATGAGCCTAATAAATTGGCTGCCTCAAATTCCCATGCATTTCCTGCTGCAGAAATTCTGACATTTATCTAAGACAGGCTATATCCATCACCAGGTCTCAGTAGGATCTGCCCTGCTGTTCAGTACTAACTGAAACTCAGTCTGCTTCTATGTTGTTCAATAAAAAAACAAAGGAATATTTGAATCTCAAAGCCATCATAATCCAAATCAAATTTCCCTGCTACCTCATGGGTTCTTATTTTAATTTGCCAGACACATTAATTAGCAGCCCCAGTCAGCAGCATGTTTAATCTATTTTTACAGATTTTAAGATACAGAACATCTTTGACTTTCAAATTAGTTTGGAGCTTGCAAGTCTTTCTCTCCCTGCTTTATTCTGACAGCTGATATCAAATGGGACATTAAAATGAACTGCATCAGAACTTGGAGGTCATTTCCCAAGGGATATCCCTGAACTTGGAAATAGTACTCATTCTTCTAGACACACAGCTCAATGTTCTCTGTAAGAAATACAGGTTACCTCAACATTTTTTCTAGAGGCTAATTTAGATGCTGAATTGGTGAGACAAGTTGGTTTCATTACGTTATGCTTCTCAGCAGAATAGAGCAAACACACCAAACTGGAAATCTTTCCTTATTTGCAAAATAACAATGAAGTACTTGCAGCATTCTGAAATTTCACAGAATCACAGAACGATTGAAGCTGGAGGAGACCTCTAGGGGTCATCTGGTGCAAACCCCTGCTCAAGCAGGCTGTCCTAGAGAAGGCTGTCCTGGACAGGTTTGATTATGACTAAAGACAAAGATTCCACAACCTCTCTTGGCAATTTCTGCCAGTGCTCTGTCAACCTTAGGAAGAAAAGTTTTCCTTCAGAGGAAACTTCCTGTGTTAGATTGAAAAGATACAATCTCAGTTCTCTCCAGGAATGGTGCCTGACATCAAACTTGAGATGTGCCTGCTGCTATGGATGTTTGAGGAGCTGGATCATGGCTGAACCTGGTCACCATCACCAGACGTCCTGCTCACCTTACTTGGCTGCTGTGGAACTGTGCCTTTCCTGGCAAGACCCGGTGCCCATCAGTCATGCTGCCATCTGAGCTCCCTCTTCCCATTTTTCCCTGGATTTTCCGCCCCATCTCTCAGCTGAATGACACAGGGAAATAACAAAAGGCTGTGGAACTTTTAGAATAGAAAAAAGCCAGATACTCACACAGTGAAGGAATCAGGGGGAGCCGAGACTCTCCTCAGGTCAGCAGCCTGCACTTTATGGATACTATAAGGCAGCAGGAAATGAGTGGCCAGGAGAAAAACGGCACACGGTGAGGACAGACAAGAAAAAAAGGTGAGAGAGAGAGAGAGAAGGAGTGGAAGAGAAGAAAGAAAGAGAAAGACACACAACATTTAAACAGAAACAAAAGGAATGTGTCACATAAAACTTGAATGAAGGGACATGCAGAGCTCCGAGTTCACACTAGGAAGCCAAGAGCAACTGAAGACATGCAAATGGAGAAAATCACTGCTATGTGGTACACAGGAGCTTTCTAAAGACACAAGTGAGGACCAGGGACAAGCTCAGCACATAAGTATACAAGGAAGACAAGGGACCCCAGAATTTCTTCCACAGGCACTGAAAAATTTCAAAGCAACAGACTTTGGAAGCAGGTCCAGAAACACAAACAAACATCAAAGCTGAGATCCAGATGGACGGAATTGTCTCTAAGGGTTGACCACCTCTAGCTACTGTTTAAGAAAAAAAATACCCTTACTGGAGATTTTGTATCCACAATGACAAATTGCTGTTTCCACTCCTCTTTCTCATAACCTAGGGAAATGTGCATTTTTTATGTAGTGACTCCCAATATTAATTCACTCTTATATTCAAGTGATTCCTTTCTTTGTCTTGAATGTATCAAGTATGTTTTATCTAAAAGTCTTCCCTCTTCATTCTCTTCCATTATGCAGGATGCTCTTCTTCAATCCAAACTAAAAGTTAGTAAGAGTGAAATACATTTTGCAATTCAGAAAGTGTTCATTAACTGAAACTTACTGGGGAGTATATTGCATTAGTTTTTAACCAGAAAATTATTCCTGGAAAAACTGAACCACAGCTTCTCTTCTTATTCCCCATAATTTCTGGTATAGCTCACAACAACCACATTCTTGGCTTGGTCACAGAAAACTGAGCTGTGTGTTGTCTCTTTCACATGCTACTGTGATCAATAGTGGAGAACAGGAATGAGAAGTTAGCCAACAAGTGTTTCAAGGAGAAAAAATATGCCAACAGAAAAGAGGATCAGGACAAAAAAAATCAGAAACAGTGTAAAACGTCTTCAAATTAAGTCTTTTTCTATTCACTCCTACTTCTTATCTGGCAATAATACTAAACCTGACAATAATAACAACTCTGCATTTCTATGGCCAAGATAATTTCCTAATTGCTTTCCTGGCAAGGAGCTCAAGAAGGGCTGTCTAGTAATTAAGGATAGCTCCAGACCACTGACTTATCTCACACACCTAACATTCAAATGATAGTCATAAAAAACCCTTAATCTATCATGTTCAATCCAATACCAGGCTTTCTGGGAGATTCCAACAGAACAAGGGGTTATATCCTAGAGATCAAGATAAGAAAAATAGATAAACATATTTTTATGCATATAAATACAAATTTCTTCACTTGTGCAATACTACCAATCAGCATTATATTGGATGAACTTCTTACAATACTGATGTTTCCTAGATTTTAAGCTTTAACAAATCATTTACTTTTTATCACAGTAGAAGATTCAAGCCCTCTCTCCTTCCTTTTCAACACCTCAGAGCAAAGTACAAACACCGATATATATAGAAATAAATGTAAATGTATATGCACACAGCTTCTGATATGCGAAACTGAGACTACAGTTCCTGACAGATCATTTGCATCTTCCCAAGACACAGATCTGCAGAAAAATACCTCAGCCAAATCAAAGGACTCTGACAGCAATTTAGTGTACCATGGCACATTTAAATCAAGCTAAACCACAAAGAATGTTCCCTTGACAATTGGCATATACTACAAATCTGCATTTCCCTACCACAGTTTAAATTGAGATCTAAAAATCCAAACTTAACCACGCTAATTATCAGTTTGAAATACCATGAATTCTCTTTTTACATTTGCATTAGTCTCCTTCAGTGCAGAAAAAGATGTCCCAGAACTGCTCTTTGCTTTATTCTAGCTTTTGTTAATGATTGAGGAGTTGTGGTTGGGTGAAATTGGGCACTTCTGCCCACAGTCAAGAGTCTGCTATTCTCTGCTCAAGAAAGGTGAGTATACCTTATGTATTTGCCAGGCTAATAGAAATTGCTCTTTAGAGAAATGGGCTTCTCTGCAACTTAAAGCATTAGTCTCAATAAGAGAGCAAAGTGCTAAATTGAACAGGAACATGTTGAAAGTAACCAGGGTGGCTTTGGTTACATTAATAGATTGAGAGCCAGGGGATGACAAAAAGCTCTTAAGGGCTGGAGTCAAAGCTTGAAGCCAAGCAGTATCTTTCTCTAGATATACAGCTGTAAGGTAGAGAACTTTTAAAATAGCTGGAGAAAAGTGTGCCTAAAACCTTGTCCTTTTTTCCAGTTATATGAGTTAATCTATTGAAAGGTATTACAATCTCTTCACAGAACTTGCTTCATCATTAGAATTGCAACAGTAAATCTGCCCACCCATTTCCCCAGAAATATTAAAGTTTCAGTGCATGAGTGTTTGAATTAAGGATGGATCCTAAATAACCTTACACCATTAGTTCAGTATCTTTGGATAAAGGACAGACTATTTTGCTTCACATTTAGAATATCTGATGAAAGCAGCAAAGTCCCTTGCATCACTCATTTTTACAGCAATAAAGACCTATACAGGCATTACAATAATACCCTCTACAAAATAATCTAAATTATTTTATTGGGTGGCCAATTTCATAGGTCAAAATTTGACTATTTAGGTTTCTTCTGATTAAAATATATCTAGAGTACTTGTAAATAAAGTTTAATATTGAAAAGGAACTTTAGCCTTGTGTATTCATCTTCACAAGCTACTAGTTTCCAATCCTCTTAGCTTCTCTCTCATCATATTTACAATACTCATTTCTCATTTGGGTTTCTATACTGGAGAAGGATTTCCTGCAAAGTACAAACAGTTCTTTCAGGACATTCAAATCTTTCTCCATACCCTCTGCCAGGCAGCATATGCTCACAACAGAGACTTAAATATGTCCTGATTAGTTCTTGATTGTGGCAGTTTCTTACAGGGTCTTCAATGCAGCTTAAAAAGCAGATCAATAAAGCTGAGAAACTAAATCAAAAAAACTTCAAGGGCAAAAGGCATACATATGCAGAACCATCAGAAGCCAAGGGGCACACTGCCAAGCCTGCAGAAACCTCTCTAAATAAATAAATACATAAAAGAAAGGTACAACACCAGTCTAAAAGCAAGACAGGGGTAACTCAGAAGATAAAGAGTGAAAGAAAGTCAGATAAGTATTTACAATAGAGTGAAAAGGAACTTCAGAAGATGTGATTTTTTTAAATTTATTTTTCAAATGCGCTGCAAGTCCGGTACATGCAAAATCCATGACGGAATATGCTGCCCCACACGGGCCTCCCGCCATTAGAACATGCACATGTGCAACTCACTCATTGAGCAAAGGCATGGAGGTTCTCCTCTTGCTTTTCTGCACCATGTTGGCTTGGTTCCTCAGGGAGATGCGGATCAGGGAGGGGGCCAGCCGGCAGGGCTCTCCGTCCACTTGCATGGGGATGGACTTGTAGGTCAGGAGCGTCACCTCCCGGCACTGGTGCAGCCTCTCCCCGTGACCACCCACCTGCAGAGCAGCCTGCAAAAGGAAAACAAACAAAAACCCACAAACAAACAACACACCAAGCAGGGAAAAGAAAAGACACCTCAGAACAGAGACAGCTGAGAGAGTTAATGAATACGAAACGCTGCTTTGCACAGCATCCATTACACAGTACTCCGTACCTAAGCTATCCTAAAAGAGTGTTTTCACCCTAAAACTGTACATCAATACTTAAAATTTCATAAAGAAAAGTGGTGGGCAACAAGAAGATATCTAACCACACACATTATAGGACTCATCATCTATATGGGCACATAAGAGCACACAAAAAATTACTAACTGTGCTCATTCTTAAAGCTTTCAATTTGTTTTGGTTGGTTGGTTTTTACAACAACAATGATGATAATAATTATTTGCTCTTTAAAACAACATCCCTAATTAGATACATCTGCGAGACAGAAAAATTATTTCCCCTTCCTGAACAGAATCGTTCTTAATGTGAATCAGATAAATTTAAGTATTTTATTATGAAAACTTACACATCAAGTCAACCTCAACATTAGACAGGCCGAAAAGAGCAAGCAGAAGGACCTTGTTAAAACAATTAAATATCATGTTTAAGAATTCATTTCAAAGAAATTAAGCAAGGAAGACATTGAGCAGATCCTTCAAGTTCTAGGCAGACATTTTTTGGCAGAAATGTATTTTCTAACAAATATAATTATTATGTGACAATTAACTCTCATCTCTCAGATGCAGAAAAAAAACCTCGTATTAATGTCATGCTGACAGAGAGCCACCTAAACCCAAGTCAAGGCCTGTGCACTTAATATTATGGATCAATTGACAATATGATCAATAATATAATAATGCTTTCTGTAAAGTAGTTCTTTCCCTTGGTTTCACCCGCTTAGGTACAACAGGCACATCTGAGAGACATACAAGGCGAGTTAGGATTGTATCAGTACCATCCAGTGTTACAATTGTTCTGCAGCATCACAACCAAAGTACACCTGTAGACCCTCAGTTCTCAACTGGGCTCTCTTTAAAGAGAAACAGCAGCTCCAAGGGCTCTACTTCTTAAATTCAGCCCCAGCTGAAGTTGTTGGTAGCTTTTGAGATCTGCCCAGCCACTTCCATTGACTAGAACTGTGTAAGTGGCAAACACAAAAAACTGTTCTGACTGAAAACTATCAGTTTATACACACTAAAGAGAATTTTGATAGCACTTTCAAAAACATGCCCTAAACTCTTCACATTTATTCCACAAGATCTACCAGGCTAATAACATTTTTCTTGTGGGTTATTTCCCAAATCCCCTAGGCCCATCTGAAAAAAAAAAAATAAAAAAGGCCAGGAAAGCATCCTTAACCCAGACAAACCTTTAAAGGAAAGATTTTGACCAAGACTGCCTTTAGCTTACTTTGGCGATTAAATTTGCCTGAATTTCTCTTTGAGGAAACAAACAACATTACTGTGGGTATTTAATGAAAGTGAGATAGACTGAGGGCAGGTCACACAACCAGGGAGTTTAGCTAAAACAGACTTATCCATCTTTAGTTTAAACTAGTTTGCATGAGACAGCAGCAAAAAAGGCCTATGGGTATGGAGCTAAGTGTGAGCTATAAAAACTTGCCAGAAGTCCAATTATGGGCATTATTCTGGCCACACTAAGTCCAAGCTGCAGTGCCTTAGGTAAGCTGGATAATTATCGACTCTGGCTGTATTTAAGCACCCCCTGAAGACACTGTCACAGTGTTTGACCACTGCCATAGCAGGGTATTTACAGTGAGACTGCTTTTATGGTAACTCAGTTTTAGTTCACCTTAAGGACAGCACTGAAAGAAAGTGCACTGACAAATTAAAATTATTGGCTGAATTTCCTTTTCCTAGCAGAATAAAAAGGAGAGATAAAATTCATGCAAGGAATACTAAAAAAGTTTTCCACAGCTGTTACTGAAGTTTCACAAGATTTTTGGTGAGTATATAGAAACTGTATGTGCATATAACTTTATATAATATTTCATATTTATATACCAAGCTGTGCCTAAAAATAGAATTTAATGCCATTTATTGAAATATTAAAAAGTTAGAAACAAAAAGGAGCATTTATTTGATCATAGAATATTCCCACAGTAATTTTTCATGCTCTTATCATACTGTTCTTACTGCAATAATCTTGCCAGTTAACTTTGGAGCACTGCACATGCAAATCAGCCACATTTGGCAGGTAGTACTTTTTATTCTTAAATAACACTTCTCTCAATTAGCAAGGAACAGGACTGTTCTGCACCGCAGGGCAGAGCTCCCCTGCCAGCAGCCCCGCGCACTCACCAGCGAGGCCATGGTGAAGCCGATCACCTCGATGTAGCCGTCGTCGTGGCGCTGCGGCTCAAAGTCCCTGTGGTCGCCAGGGTTCCCCCAGGGCATCGTGCCAGCACAATACCTACACAGGGGTTTGGAGAGAGAGCTGGAGAAAGCAGCTTGCCCTCATGGGTCCTGACTACCAGCCTTTTAGCCTGTTCTCCTTGTTCCCAAGCTGATACAACACCCGTAAATGTATCCACCATAGACTCTATCAGGTTCCTCTCTGAGAAGAAAACGGGCAAACACCAGGAAATAGTTCATAGAGCAGCAGCACTCTTTTCTCCCTATTTGCTTTGGATCCTGTTGGTGAGATGCTGAGCCATAAAGCTGTTCTGCCCCTCTTTCCTCTCTCCCTGCTGACTCAGCAGTTCTGACAGCACAAGGAATGCAAAATGCTGCATAGTTTAAGGGGCAGGAAGAGACACAGCTGTGGCATCTCTCTTTCCTACCATCAAAGAATAGATGTAAAAGGGATCTAAAAGAGATAGAAGGGGGAAATTTGGAGAGGTGACACCAAGTAGAAGCTTGCAGTGCAGGACTCAAAAGATTAAGTGCTTGGGACTGCCTGTGGAGCCAGGTAGGATATTGTCTAAAGCAATGGTCTCCAAAGTGGGGTGCATGCAAGAAAATTCCACAACTGACAAGACAATTAGAGTGTATGAAGAAAAATATCACTTTTACTTTCAATAGGAAAGTTTGTTAAAAACAAACATTAAAATAAGTGTTTGTTTCATCTTCATGACATTCTTTCTTAATTCATATTTGTGAATGCTTTGTATTGCTTGTAATACCAGTGTAGAGATACATGATATAATTTACAAATATATTGGGGTCATGCTTAAAAGCTTTTTACTGCTAGAAAGGCACAATCAAATTAAGTTNATTAGAGTGTATGAAGAAAAATATCACTTTTACTTTCAATAGGAAAGTTTGTTAAAAACAAACATTAAAATAAGTGTTTGTTTCATCTTCATGACATTCTTTCTTAATTCATATTTGTGAATGCTTTGTATTGCTTGTAATACCAGTGTAGAGATACATGATATAATTTACAAATATATTGGGGTCATGCTTAAAAGCTTTTTACTGCTCGAAAGGCACAATCAAATTAAGTTTGGAAACTACTGTTCTAGAGAGCAGGAGATTAAAAATTTTTGATAATTCTGCTATATTTTTAATAAGGATAACTTGTAACATGTTAAAAACTATGACTTTTTTTAGTAGTTTGGTATACCTTAACTGGTAAAATATTTATCCTTCCCCTCTCTCCATTTCTGCCCCCTCTTCCCCCTTTCCTTTTTTTCACACTTTGATTCTAATTAAGCAAAAGACCAAGTATCCCTCTATTAATTAAGTTGTTTGCAGGTTACATGCAAAGCTTTTCAAAGTATCAGGATACCATACCAGGATATTCAACTTTTTAAAGAATGGTTTTGCTCCCCCCTGAGCTCTGATGCCATTCTGCATTAACAGCATTATAAGCAGCCAGTTCTCAACAAGGTAGCCCAGAGGTAAAATGCTTCCTGCACATTCACCCAGCCTAGGACAATTGGTAGGTGTCTTTTGAAAATCATTGTTATTTTTCTTTTATAACTTCAAGGATCTGTCTTGAGCTTACCTGGGNGTCACAGTGTTTGACCACTGCCATAGCAGGGTATTTACAGTGCGACTGCTTTTATGGTAACTCAGTTTTAGTTCACCTTAAGGACAGCACTGAAAGAAAGTGCACTGACAAATTAAAATTATTGGCTGAATTTCCTTTCCCTAGCAGAATAAGAAGGAGAGATAAAATTCATGCAAGGAATACTAGTATAGTTTCCCACAGATGTTACTGAAGTTTCACAAGATTTTAGGTGAGTGTATAGAAGCTGTATGTGCATATAACTTTATATAATATTTCATATTTATATACCAAGCTGTGCCTAAAAATAGAATTTAATGCCATTTATTGAAATATTAAAAAGTTAGAAACAAAAAGGAGCATTTATTTGATCATAGAATATTCCCACAGTAATTTTTCATGCTCTTATCATACTGTTCTTACTGCAATAATCTTGCCAGTTAACTTTGGAGCACTGCACATGCAAATCAGCCACATTTGGCAGGTAGTACTTTCTATTATTGAATAACACTTCTCTCAATTAGCAAGGAACAGGACTGTTCTGCACCGCAGGGCAGAGCTCCCCTGCCAGCAGCCCCGCGCACTCACCAGCGAGGCCATGGTGAAGCCGATCACCTCGATGTAGCCGTCGTCGTGGCGCTGCGGCTCAAAGTCCCTGTGGTCGCCAGGGTTCCCCCAGGGCATCGTGCCAGCACAATACCTACACAGGGGTTTGGAGAGAGAGCTGGAGAAAGCAGCTTGCCCTGATGGGTCCTGACTACCAGCCTTTTAGCCTGTTCTCCTTGTTCCCAAGCTGATACAACACCCGTAAATGTATCCACCATAGACTCTATCAGGTTCCTCTCTGAGAGGAAAACGGGCAAACACCAGGAAATTGTTCATAGAGCAGCAGTACTCTTTTCTCCCTATTTGCTTTGGTTTCTATTGGTGAGATGCTGAGCCACAAAGCTGTTTTGCCCCTCTTTCCTCTCTCTCTGCTAGCTCAGAAGTTCTGACAGCACAAGGAATGCAAAATGCTGCATAGTTTAAGGGGCAGGAAGAGACACAGCTGTGGCATCTCTCTTTCCTACCATCAAAGAATAGATGTAAAAGGGATCTAAAAGAGATAGAAGGGGGAAATTTGGAGAGGGGACACCAAGTAGAAGCTTGCAGTGCAGGACTCAAAAGATTAAGTGCTTGGGACTGCCTGTGGAGCCAGGTAGGATATTGTCTAAAGCAATGGTCTCCAAAGTGGGGTGCATGCAAGAAAATTCCACAACTGACAAGACAATTAGAGTGCATGAAGAAAAATATAACTTTTACTTTCAATAAGAAAGCAAACATTAAAACGAACATTAAAATAAGTGTTTGTTTCCTCTTCATGACATTCTTTCTTAATTCATATTTGTGAATGCTTTGTATTGCTTGTAATACCAGTATAGAGATACACGTATATAATTTACATATATATTGGGGTCATGCTTAAAAGCTTTTTACTGCTAGAAAGGCACAATCAAATTAAGTTTGGAAACTACTGTTCTAGAGAGCCGGAGATTAATTTTTGATAATTCTGTTATATTTTTATTAAGGACGCCTTGTAACATGTTAAAAACTATGACTTTTTTTAGTAGTTTGGTATACCTTAACTGGTAAAATATTTATCCTTCCCCTCTCTCCATTTCTGCCCCCTCTTCCCCCTTTCCTTTTTTTCACACTTTAATTCTAATTAAGCTAAAGACCAAGTATCCCTCTCTTAATTAAGTTGTTTGCAGGTTGCATGCAAAGCTTTTCAAAGTATCAGGATACCGTACCAGGATATTCAACTTTTTAAAGAATGGGTTTGCTCCCCCCTGAGCTCTGATGCCATTCTGCATTAACAGCATTATAAGCAGCCAGTTCTCAACAAGGTAGCCCAGAGGTAAAATGCTTCCTGCACATTCACCCAGCCTAGGACAATTGGTAGGTGTCTTTTGAAAATCATTGTTATTTTTCTTTTATAACTTCAAGGATCTGTCTTGAGCTTACCTGGGTATGTTTAAAAACACTATACACTGGAACTTCAGCTCCTGGATCTTTGGAGTCAGGTCTGTACCATCACACTACAAAGCCAAAGTGACAGAGCACAGAGAAATTGCTGAATGGAGCCACAGATAAGAGAAGTGTTGCTGCTTTGTAACAACTTTCCCAAGACTTTCCTTGGAATGTGTTGCAAATGTCATGCTCAAAACTGAAAAGTAACAGAGCCATTAAACTCTCACCTCACTCTCTCTCCAAAAGTCCATCTCCACCCCCTTTCCCACAACACTATGACACAATTTCTTATACTTACCACAACTTTAACATGCTTGGATAAATCTCTTGAGCTTCTTTGCAGAAAGTCTGTAAAGGCTGCCTGCAACAGAAATAAGAGCAGGAATTGTCAGTGCTTCCTGTCTATTTTTGTTTCCTCAGTTCTTATCCCTCCACTGAGCTAATTATAGAAATGTCATCCTTTGGTCAAACTTACTCTCTCAGAAGACACGATTTGATTTTATTGTTTTAAATTGTGATACTTCTCCTTTTGAGAGCTTAACTGAAGAAAAAGTCTTTGGATCCTGTTGGTGAGATGCTGGGCCATAAAGCTGTTCTGCTCCTCTTTCCTAAGAGCAATGGTATCCTGAACCATTAAGCACAAATTCTTGCTCATACTTGTTTCCATGTTTACATGGCTACAGTGGATGTCATCATCCAGAAATACATTATATTTCATTCATTATCAAATTGGAGTTTGCTCTTAATGGCTTTAGAATAAAGTGTTGTCCATTTTCCTCCTGAATGCATAAGTGGGCAATTATAGGTGCATATTCACCCATCATCAATCATTCCAAATATCTGATTTGTGCCCTGCACTCCCCATGATCCTACATCCAATACTGCTCCTCAAAGCTACAATAACACAGGCCATAATTTTGTGAATTGCTGTAGGAAAGTCAGCACCTATGCAGTTCCCAAACCCTGAAAGAAGCAGAGCAGTGCCTTGAGAAGCTCATGAGCCAGAAGCAGAGGGACCAAGATGTGGCCAGGGCTGTGCCCAAGGAGTGGCCCTTTCCTCACCTGCTCAGCCCTGTGTAATAACAGGACCACAGACTCTTTTCTACAGACACCTGTGTGGCACTGCCAGAAACAGCATGTGTGCACTTGAACTTGTAACAGGCAGAATGAATGGCATGAGCTCCTGATGTGAGAAAGTGAGGGGGAAGGTAATTAAGAAGACATCCAAGCAACTAATTTAATATCATTCTGTAAGACAAATCTGTACTTACCCCTGCATAAAACATTTTATTTCTAAATCGGCTGTTGAATTTCTCTGGATTTGCTTCTGTGAAAGGATGAAAAATAAAAGTATGAACACCCTAATAAAACAAGTAGATTTCCTTATATTCAAGTCTCCTGCCAGCACGACAGTGCTTTCAGTGTATCACTCATAGAAAATATTAACATAAATATGTTTTCCATGTGTGAGTTCCCCATCTGTGTCTTTCTCTACTACCAGATTTCAAACATTCATAGTGAATCCTTCCCTTCTCTTGTAGAGAGCATAAATAGAGGGCAACATGAGCAAAGAGGTAATAAGAATTCAGTTAATTTAACCCTCTCAGACTATTCATCTTATGATCCCTCAATAGAATTTGTAAGACTTCTGTTTCTAAAAATAGATAACAAATCTGAGAGAATTATTAGAAATTTAAGAAACAATCTATGCTTTAAACCAGGAGTAAAACATTAGTAAATTTCAAGATGAAACAGCCCCTAAATTCTGATGTCTTAGAGTTAATAAGGAAAGGACATTTCTACCCAAAGATTTCTGCAGAAAGCAAAAAAAGGAAATAAGAATTGGTTACTCTAAAACCTATTTAGAAAGTCATTTCATTTTGATTAGACTCCAAGCGATGGAGAATTTTAAGTCAAGTAGTAATGTACATCTAATGGATAATTATTCTCACTGTTAATGTAAATGTGGCAGTTTCCAATCTTGAAGTTTTCAGTCTTCAGCTGCCAACTGCTAAATCTTGTTATGCTTCTGTCAGATTAAAGAGCCTTCAACTGTCAGATATCTTCTCCTTGAGTAAATACTTATAGGCAGTGACTAAATTGCCTCTTAACCATCTTTCCAATAAGCTAAGTGGAGTTCCCTTAATCTCTCAGTATAAGGCACATTTTCCAGAGTACAGTTTATTCTTGGGCCTCCTTGGAAACTGCTTTCCTTGTTTGTGGCATCTAGAGATTCCAGAAGCAGCCCCTCTGACCCTGTATTCAGTGCCAACTACTCACTCTGGTTCATATCAAACTACCAAGGCATTCCTCCTGGCTAAAGCATCACATTACTGTGGACACATCCAAATTACCTCTCAAATGACCACTTAAAACAATAATTCTAGTCCTCTTGAAAGCCATTATATCTCACAAAATACAGCTCCATTTTTTAAGAATGAGCTGCTTGAGGTTTCTGATTTGCTTGCTGGTTCAGTTACGGTATTTGTTGTTGTGTCACAGGTGACTCCAACTCAGCCAGGGCCACTTTTGCCTCAAACAATGCATTTATTGCATAAGCCAATCTCATCTCACTTACTGAGCTCACAGCTCTTTGCAGAGTCTCAACACCCCATGCTCAGCAGCAGAAGGCTTCTGATGCCTTGTGCCTGTGCAGCACATGTGAGTATCCCCATATTCTCTCATGTGAGTATCCCCAATGGTTCTGGACAGCAGAAGCACAGCACTGGGTCTTACACGGATCTTATGACAAATACTCCTCACAACTAAAGCCCCAGTTTATAACAGGAAAAGAACCTTTCTGAATTCAGGGACTCAGCAGTCTCTCAACCTTCTGGTGCTACTTCTGCCAACACAGATGAGCACAGGTAGAGAGGAAGGACTCTGTGACGTAAAATAGAGCCTTAAGTTGATTAGAGCGTAACTTTGATTGTAGAAATAAATTATTGAGTGCATATCTGAGGCTCACTCCATCCTCACCATTCCTAAACCATCAAGGAACTAGAAAATGGAATGTGTTAGACTCTGTCTGTGTGCAGTGGGAGAGTTTCCTCCAAATGAGCAGTCCTGCACAGCATGTCAGCAGGGATAAAGTAAATTGCATCTTCCATCCTCTACCAAAGAATAAGGATACCAGTGGAAGAAGTTGGAAAGAGCCACTACCCAGAAACACTTCCCAAAGAAGCAGAGCTAAATACATTAGACTTGGATCCAACCCTTAAGTCTCAATCTGATTAGTCACAAGAAAAGTGTAGAGGTTGCCATGGAAAAGGCCACATTAATATACAGGTTCCTCTGAGACACTGCAATCACTGCTTATTCTAAATATAACAGCTGACCAGTCTCCACTGCATAGAGTGTCCTTCTAGGCAGAGAGCTCTTATCAGTTTATCTTATTTTGGTTTGCAGGCATGGTATCCATTTGCTTCAATACTGTATGTGATTACAATAGCTCCATATAAGCAAATGCATACAGCCACTTGCCTCAAGAGCACAAATACCGTAGCTGTGAAAGGACTTCACATTTTGCTACCATTGCTAAGAATTTCTCTGGATTGTCATCAGTGGTAAATAAGATCATAATCTGCTTTGCATTGCTTAATTCACCAAGCACAGGATACTTTGGGCTGGAAGGAGCCCTTAATGTCCATCTAGCCCAACCTCCTGCAATGGGCAGGGACACCACCTAAATCAGTTTGCTCAGAGCCTCATTCAACCCAGCTTTGAATGTTCCCAGGGATGGGACATCCACCACCTCTCTGGAAAAGATGTTGCCAGTGTTTTACTGCCCTTATTGTTAAAAACTTCTTCCTTATAGCTAGTCCAAATTTACACTCTTTTTGCTTAAAACTACTATCCATTGTCCTATTGAGACAGGACCCATTTTTCTGATAAATCCCCTTCAAGTATTGAAAGGCTATAATAAGTGCTCCCCGGAACCTTTCCTTCTCCAGGTGGAACAACCCAAATTCCACATGAAAAACAATACAACCCATACACCAGCAACACCTCCAAGGCTATAAGCTTTCCTCTTCTAAAATACATAGAATTCACTTAATATATATTTTTGTGTTTGAGAAGACAAGGTTGACACCATCAGTGAAGACTTGTGGTACAAGAAGCTCTCCTGGCCATACATACTCAGACACACAGCTTGCTCTGCCAAGTGCTTTTTCACCCATGTAAATTTTTAAAACACTGGCATGTCTGGAATAACATTCATTCTTTATAGGCTCCATAACTTCATTATTAAATAATGCCTCCATTAAATGAGAAAGGAGCCATGCATTTCATCTATACTGTATATTCACAGTCACATTAGCAATGCAGAGTGATATGCACTCATAAAAAAATGCATACAGCTGTCATAATTTCATTTCTGTGCCCTTTTGTGGCCCCTCATTATTATTCCTAAAGCTTGAAGCAGTCTTAAACATCATAAAATATGCATTAGCTCATTCCATCATGTATCCTGCTCTTTATTTAGCCTGGCATTAAAGTGCTATCTTTTCATCTTGAAATGACATTCTAATAGTATGACAGTGAATGTAAGGAAGGCTATGTTTCAGAAAAAATACCTGCACATGAACCTGGAATGCCCAAAAGCTTGAGGCAGACACCTGGACAATGTTTGTTTCTACAAACCTCTTGTTCTTCACACCTGCCTAAACCATATAAATAAAGGTGTTCATATCAGAGCAAATCTGTTCATAGCAGTCCTTAAGCCAGTGTCAGTCTGTGCAGGGTGGCATAACTGCCACTGGCAAGGGGACAGACAGGGTGCTACAACTGCCTAAATACCTGAACCCTGTGCACACATTAAACCCTTGAACTTGCACAGAGACACTCTGGGTCTGTACCAAGTGCAGGGATGTTAAGGTATGATGTTCCATAGGTAACAGCTGTTCAGTTTGGGAGCACAATTATAATCCTTGCCAATTCCAGTCTTGTGGCTCTTCTCTTCCCTCCACTTCCACACTCACACCTGACATATATTATCTCCTTTACAAGATCTAACACACTGAAATCTTCCCTTTTGGTCCTTTTCCTCCAGCACATTACAGTCTTCTTTGTACTTTTTTTTCATTTCTTAATTATGAAGTCCCTTAGAAGTCATGATACAATCACTTTTTCTTCTTGTACGTATCTTAAGGTTTTAAGTTGAAGCTTTACTTCTGAATTAGAAGAACAGGATGTTAAATCCAACTCTATTTCTAATTAATAAAATAGCTGCTCATCCACAAGGCTAAGGAAATAAAAAATTCCTGTTACCTCTGGATTCATGGAACTCCAGCGTAACATGTGCATCAAATCCAAGACTGAAGTAGTTATTGAAGACATTGAGGGGAAGCTGTAATTAGATAATAAAAAGAGACATAAAAACAACATGAATGGAACATTCCTTGACACACCAGGGTTTAACTATTTAAACTTGGCTCATCATGGAAACCTACTAAGAACAAAATGGAATATCAGGGAAATGTAAGCAGAAGGTTGCCCTGAAGGTTAGTAATGGCTTGTGGAAAATTATCAGACCCAAGAGCCCAAAGAACACAAATAGACCTACAGTGCTTTATGATCATATATGTGTCATTGTTAACACATCAAAGGATTCCTTATGTTGTCACTTAGATTTCCCATAATCTAAATAAAGTGGCTGAGTCACTGAAGACATCACTAACACAAAGGTTTTCGAAGGTTTTGCTGGCTCTTCAAGCTCAGCATGGCAAATGAAACTCCAGCTGTGATCTTCTCACTTCGAATATAACCAGGAGCAATCCAAGTCCCAGAGAAGAAGCCCTGATCCTATTGAGGATGCACGAGGCAGGCAGGCACACATCTGGCCTTTCATAGTTTCACACACCCAGCAGGGCTGTAGAGAGGCATCCAATAGATAAACTGGGAATTATAACTGAGACAAGGAAAATGGCTCACAGAATCAGAAGGCTTTTTAAATTTTGTAGTATTTTCATCATCTCCAGTCCAAATGGTACATTATTATGCGATTTCCTTGCAAAAAATTTCCCATTCTTCAACTACCAAGATATGCTAGTGGAGATTATATGGAGACTCACACACAAAGAAGTGAAATACAAAAATACACAACACCCTGCTGTAAAGTAGGAAACAGCTGGCATCCATTAGCAAAATCCTAAGCAATAAAATTTTACACTCTGTTTTTAGTTTTGTCTAATTGAGGAATGGATGGCAGCGACAGGTTTCCTTTTCCTGCAACTAGAGAAAAACAACAACGACCTTTCTGACAGAATGCTGGGGATTTTTTTCCAGGATTTAATCTTTGACATAAACATTCAATGCCAGGGTGTTTCAAACAACACAAATGCCTTTCACACAACTCTGGAATAACTAACACTTGGAAAGAATCAAAGGGAGACATGCAAATAGAAAATTAAAAACTTGCAGCCCTCCCCACCCATACTGCTTTAAGTGCAACCCCAAGCAGTTCATAAGCATTCTATAGTTTCCATGGGGAAAAGCTCTGACCTTTCGTGCCCCATCCTCCAGCTCATCCTGGGGCAAATCGGGGTTGCGCTCAACCTGAAGATTCCAGCGGTCCAGCTGGACAATGGTCCCGTCTTCCACATGGCACAGGATCTTAGACACCGGCTCATCTGTGTAACCCTGGCAGCAGAGTGACCAGAGGATCAGCCAGAGGGGGAAGACAAATCAAATTACTCACCAGTTACCTGACAGAATTCCCTACTTTCACATATGCCTGAGACCCTAGATAAATTTTTGATCAAGTGTTTCAACAAGTTACTATTGAGGTGCACAGGTCTAGGGCAGGCAAAGTAAGGCCATAAGGAGAGAAATTCAAAGTTTATTTGCCTTTCCTGGAGTAAGTCCAGTGCTATAGTAAAGGATAAACAAAGAGAAAGTTTAAATTATGCTTAAATTAGAAGCCTGTTTACTGTTCTTGTTACTTGGCCTGAAATACCAGATACATCTACGTACACTTTTATTGCAACAACATCATTAGTAATTCAAAATCCCAGACTGCAAATTGAAGCAAACTGTTCTGCCAGAGTGAAGCAGACCTTGGACACAGCCCTGCCTGCTATTTTAGCCAAAAGGAAGTTGTTCCCCACACCATTAAATCTGAGCAGCAAGTTGAGAACCCCCAGGTAAGGCTACCCCAGCCAGTCCTTACCCCTCCCCAGTTGAGGGTGCGGGCAAGGTCATTCCCAGTGCCGAGTGGGAGGACAGCCACAGGAGGTGGGGGGCTGAGCTGCAGCTCATCAAGGATGGACAGGATCCAGCCCACCTATAGAAAGGGAAATCAAGAGAACTATCACGAATATTAAAGGGAAAAAGACATCTTTTGATCATATCATATATTCTTTTTCACAGAGAAGATCAAATAAAAGAAATTTTTAAATGAATGAAGAATAATATGGACAATTCAAGGTAATTGTTTTTTAAATTACCATTATGTCAAAAGAAACTCAACCTTTGACAAATAGTTATGAAAGAAAATGAGAGAAACATTGAAACAGCATGGTGTCTCAGAACTTGTCCTGCCAAGCATGAACTTGCTCGCACGTCTCCCTTTCTCAGAGAAGAGACCTTGGTGCTGAATTATGTCACTGAGTACAAGGCATTGTATCTATATATATACAATAAACAGATACACACACACATATCTAAAAAAGAATAAAAGACTAGACTGAAAGACAGACTAAGGCTGAGGGTTGGAGGCTTTGGGTTGGAACAATGAATGTGTCTCTTTTGTATCCTAAGCTTAGTTATTTCAGAGAGTTATTTCTTCTATATTTCTTCCTGACTGCATAAAGCTTTCAAATAGAAATCTAGCCAGAAGGAACAAATTACTATAAATTATTTTATTTTCATAAAATGATAATTTTCAAAGGGGAGAAAGAATTATTGCTAAAGATGTTATCAAACTTTTGGTGACTGAAATTCTTGCTGCAAAAACAAAGGACTCTTTCTTAAATTACTTCTCATTAAAAAAAAAAAAAAAGGCAAAGAACCTGTGTTGCATTTTTAGATGAAGAATTAATGAAAATTAACAGAAGATTACTTTTCCTGTTGCCAGTCTTCAAAGATTCAGTTTCTACTGCAAATGTGAGCTTTTAAACAGGACAGAAAACCAAAACCCTGACTACAGCTGGAATGATTTTTTTCTTGCCCAAATTAATATTACAGTGGTTTCAAATATATTCTCAATCCAAACCAGGATAGCACTGGTGTTTCACAAAAGGCATTCAGCATAAAATGACCATCAGGAAAAATAGTTGGGGTTTGAAGGACTGCAGAGGGGGTGGCCTCACAAATACAAAAAACCACCATGGTATTTACTATTCTAGGGTATGTCTTTCTCCAAGTCTCTTCAAAAATAAATTTAATTTTGCACCAATGGCATTTATCAGACAGCTATTTATCACAACAAATTGTCCAATTACTAAAGCATTCATCTGGATGTGATCCCCATCGAGTTCACTGTCTGACAACAGCCACCTCAAGTACTTACAGCTCCCATGACCTTGGATGTCACCAAAATTACTGAGGTCTTTTAAAGGGATTTTCAGAGGTAAGTAATCTCCTCTCTTTCAAAATATCTATACTTCTGCACTGATAACAGGAGACAGAATAAAAAGTCAAGATAACATCAGTAAGGCCAGGACTTCTTAAAGAAGTTGGTCATTGTCATTGCCACTCACTCAATCCACACATCTGTGCTTCAGCCTCCAGGCGCTACAGGTAACACCACAAAACCCACCACTGTGTATCTGCTTCTAACTGATGAATGGAAACTTCAAATTACTAATTAATAAGCACAACATTGCTATTTAACTTGAGGTCACTCCTAAACCTTGTACATTAGTTGCACAATCCAGGATGATACAAACTATGATTTCCCTGTAAACAGAGAGCTCCTGGCTGCTTTGAAAGCAAAGCTTTCCACTTCTGCCCTGGGAAGCCACAGCAAGCAATCACAATGGAAAAGTTACAATAAGTTCTGATTCACCTCAATAATGAGAGGTAACATCTGGTCTCATTGCATATTCATTAAGTCCATTTGAGCCATATTTTTCATTTCTAGATGTAATGGCTTTGGGAATAACTAGATATTAATTTGTTTCAAACTGAGCAGCAGCAGAGGTAATGGTGGAGTGCTGCTCATACTAATGAGAAGGTGCTGCCACCTCTCGCTCGTAGATTCAGCAAAGGGAAACAGGATGGTCCAATTCAATGTAATTGTATTCTTTTCTCTTTTAATATCTCCACATTTAAATTTTTTTCCACTTCCTCAGATGGGAAAGAAAGCAGATGGAAACACTTTCTCTCAGCTGATGCCTCCTGCTAAAGGACTTTAATGTTTCTTAAGGAAAGTTTGTCATTCAGTAACAGTCACATCTTACTTTCCCATGTACCAGCAAGGTTGTAGTCTTATCACTGATTTTTTTTCTTCATTATTGCAGGGCAAGCATTGATATTAATAACCCTACTGCTGGGGTTTTAAAAGAACCCACAGATGCTGAAAAAATTCCCCCAGAAATTCAAGCAGAGACAAATTAGGAGAGGGTATTCAGCTCTCTACAAAATAAACCAACCACCTTTCTGTGCCCTAAACATCTACATAGATATGTTCTGTCCAGTCACTGCATCTTGTGAGTAGTGATGCATTTTCCTTACCATACTCACTGTTAAAATTGCCATCAAATGCATGTTGGGGAACTGAGCCCCTGGAGATTAAAGGTCATTTTTTGACTGTATTTAGCACTCTGTGGCACAGACTAAGATTTAAAATATTTTCAAGTACTGGAAAGAGAATGCAGTTATAATAACTCCATTACCACTCATGACCTTCAGACCACCAGCCGCAGAGTTTTTCTCCAAATGAAGGTGTTCAAATCCTTCAAAGGTCTGACCCCATTCATTTAACCAAGAACACAGAAATTCTGTCTTAAAGAAAAGTACTGAACTTAGATCTGCCAGTATCTGGCAGGCAGGAGCAGAAATTAAAGTTTAATGGCTCCCAGACCCTAAGTTAACCTTCTAGACCCTCAGATCTAATGTATATAGTGAGATGAGACCAGACAGATTAGTCTTTATCCCTTTTAAGCTGTACAAAATCTTTATGCATAAAGGAAAGAAGGTTTCAGACATGAGAATCTGGCCCCATATCTTCACAGGCCAGGCCACACAGAAAATTGAAAACCAAATATTAGATTTCACAAGTGTAAGATATGTTATCTCTCTGTGCCTCTGCAGGCAGTGTGAGGTGGGAAACCCACCACTGTGAGGAGTTTAATCACTTCAATCACACTTGATGGGACTGCCAGGTCCCTGCCACCTACCGTCCCATCCCCACCACATGCCAGGATCCTCAGGTTTGGCACTTTTCTGTACAGCTCCAGCCTGACCAGAGAGGAAAAGGGGAAAAAAAGAGGAGAAAAATGTAACAGTAATGCAGACATTTTTAATACATTTTGCTGAGTGACAGTGTAACTACCACTTAGTGTATTTTCAAATATTCATTACAAAGAATATGAGTGGAGGCAGAAATGCAAAACCACTAGGATGTGAAATGGGACCTTCCTCCATGTTAGGCAGCACCTCCTGACACGTGTTTGATCAGTTTAGCAACTTCCCAGATTTTCAGATCTCCTTTAGGGAGGTCAAAATCTTTCATTTTTCTGTTACCCTAGAGCAAACAAATTTAAACACTGAGGTTTTAAAACAATATTTAATGTTCTTCATCATGACTTGTTGAGCTACCATTTCTCAGTCTTGTATAATGTGACAGCTTCTTCAACTAGTGACTGTATTTTAACACCACAGAAGGCAAGAATATGTAATAGAGTTCTTTCTCTGGATATGTGATCTAAATATCAACAGAAGACCAAAAATGTACCCACTGAAGTCCTGCACCATCAGTTTCACCCTTCAGAAATCCATAATGAAATGTTTTCTAGCAAAGGGAGGGACATTCACATGTAGAGACCTGAGTGACCAGAGGACCTAATCCTCCTTTTCCCCATTATAGAGCTCTGAAAAATATATGTCTAACTTAAAGCTTCTAAACAACATGAGACAACAGCAGTGCAGGTGTCTCTGCAGGAAAATAAAAAGCTTGGGTGCCTTAAATAGGAAACACTTGGACTGTTCTTCTACAGGCAAATATTTGATTTTACATTATTACTGTAAAATATTTACTGTAATAATATTTACAAAAACATACTAAACATATTTACAAAATGTGGAATTAGTTCTGAGCAGATGGTTAAGTAATCCAGTATCCCCATGTCCATTAGCACAGCAGGATGGTTTCTCAGCCCCTGCAGCAAGAATCAGCCCTTTAGGGTGAGGTACTCTCTCCCTTGGAAGAGGCTTGCACTTCAGTTATTGCCTGGCTAAGCTGAGTTACTCAGTGAGCAGGGACAGCTGCACAGAGGTGTCCTGTGGCAGTCTGGAGGCAGCCTCACCCCTCTGGAATGCCCATTCATTAAGGAATGGTCAGGCATTGGGATCCTCAGTGAGCCTTGGAGCCATCTGGACCTGGCCCTGTCTGGACACAGGGGCAGCTCCTGACCTCTTCTCCCAAAAGCCCCCACTGCAGCCCTTCCCTTTGCCACCAAAGCCTGGAAATGTAAACCTCACACGGTCACTGACCCAGCCAAGCCAGGTCTTTTCCTGTTTTCCTGCCCAGAGCAGAAATGGGGCTCACAGCAATGACAGCTCCAGTACTTACGCATCTCTCGGTCCGTCCTGAGAGAGATCAAAGACCTGCCGTGGATTCAAATACCACATAAACATCTGGAGAACCTTGGTGCCCTGGCAGGACAGGAAAACCAAAGGAAGAGAAGTTATGAGCAGTTTGATAATTATTGGAAATAATAGTGTACATTATTCACTACATTTCACCTGCTTTTCTGTTTTCCTGTGCTTTATAAAGCAAACATAAAAGAGGACAAACTAGAAAGTGGCATAGCAAATGACTGCTCTGTGGAATAGCAATCCAGGATGAGGTGCACATGCAGGCATAGAGACCAATTTCAACAACACAGATCACTAATGGTCCATAAGAACAGGCATTTGGGGCCAGAGCAAAGATTCATCTGCCACAGCAACCTGTTCTCCTGCTTCTCACCACCTACAACAAGAAGAAACCTCTGTTATCCCACCTCATCCTCAGCTATCCATGACAGGAAGAAGTTGAACAAGATTGTAGCTAAAGTCTCCAGCACATTGAACAGTGTGCTGTCCAAGCAATGACAGTGCTCTGGCCTCCACCATCACCACAATGATCATTCCTAATTGTAACCTCTACCATGTAATGAAGCAGGAGTCAAGGACCTTGTGGGGTAAAGCTGTCCCAATGGTCCCTCACTCGGTGCAGTGTGCCCAGCCCATCACCTGAAGGTACAATTCCTGTTTTCTCAAACTCTGGGCTCCATATTCCCACTCAAATACCTTCCTTCACATTCTGCCCAGACACAAAGTGACAGGATCTCTTACTAGCAGCAGAGAGCTAAGAACCCTATGGGCTGAGCTTGTACTCTAGTTCAAGGATGCCTTTCAGACACGGTCTGAGGATACTCATAAGGAATTTTCCTGGGGATGGCCCTTCTGCCTGACACATTCCCTGAAGTGAAGAACCAAGAATAGCAGTCATAGTACCTAGGAAAAGGTATAAAAGAGACAAAATAAACGTGATGTCTGCCGTAAGTATTCTTCCAGTCTCTCTTCATAGAACTCTTGAACCAGAGGGAGGTACAGGACTTCACAGATTTCACTTCCAAATATCTCCTCCAGCCTGTGTAAGTGTTTAGCATCCACTACAGCCTATTGAAAGGAGTTTTTCACTGGACTTGAGACTATGAGAAGAACTTTTAACTTTTGTTTTGAATCAGCCTAAAGAGTTTCATTTGATATCCTCCCTAATTCTAACAGAGAAGAAAATGAGTAGTGCCTGTACTACTCTCCATGCTCTATTGTAGGCCTCTGGTGTGTCTTACACCAATCTTTTCTATTACAAGGCCCTGTTTATCAAAAGGCACTCAGATTATTTGATATTCAAAAAGTGGCAGAAAGCAGGGAAAGCAGGGAAATATTCACTTGGGTAAGTATCCATTCCAATAATCCAAAGGAAGAAGTCTGCTGCATATTAGTCACTGAAAATTGGTCTCTGTGGTACAGTACAAGACACTAATGACTTTTTTACATGCCATAGGAATAGTCATTTCACGGTCAGTAATTTCAAAAGCCTTTCCTAGCAAAGCTAAGCCCCTTTTTGGATAAAGTCTAAAGCTTCACTGGAAACCTAAATTATCTGTGGAAAGATGAAATCCTCTGAAAACCTCCAAACTATTGTTATAGATTCCTTTCAAGGATCTGGAGATAGGAGTGCAACCACTCAAACACTCAAACATCCATTCCAGTCATCCAGCTCTACTGAGGCAGAAAGGCCATTCCACAGCTTCTCCTGGGGAAGGTCTCCAGGCTTCTTCAGGCATAGAGTCCTTTCTATCTGACTGGCCCAGAAACAGTGTCATTTGCAGAAACCCTGCTGGTTAAAACTTAAACTTTGCAGTCCAGACCCAGCTGATACTCTTACCTGGTTCCCTCCACTCTTTGGATTGACAAAAACCAGCAGTGGCTTCATGAGTGGAGAGGAGATAGGCTTTATCACAAAAGGCCTGCCTTTGTTATCCTGAGAAACAGGAGCAAGGAACAGCTTTAGTACAAGCAATATATGTTTCTTCAGCACAGCACACACAGATGACCCAGCCTAGTTCTGCCAAAACTACCTCAGGTACTGGAAATAGAAGAGCCATGTCTATGTGGTGCCCAGCTGAGAGAAATTTATCCAGCTGAGACAACAAAATAAGATAAGAGGGGGGAAATGTCATTTCAGGGTAGCACAAAACTATTTCAAAATCCTTTTGAGATTATTTCTGACCCTATTCCCTGCAATTATTCACACAACATGAATAATGTGTCAGATACACTGTTATTTCTAATACAAACAGCTTTTCCAAAGGAAAACAGAATGAGATAATTTACTTATTCCATTAATTCCATCCAACAGAGAAGTTACATAAGCACTTATTTGCAGATAATCTCCTCTCAAATTCTTGGCCTTGCTGCCTTCCCACCTTTGAACAAATGCCACAGATCCAACATGACATTATCAATGAGAAAACTATTTGCCTCCCTAGCCCCTGCAGGACACCAAAGAGCCCAGTAATGAGGGCACTGTCCTTGTCTCTAACAGACACAAATTCCAGTTTCTGGTCTGCAGTTCTCCCACCGTGCAAGAAAGGACTGGAACCAGAGAGCCCTGGCTATGCAGGGGTGAGCCTGCTTCCACCTTGCCCATCAGGCTGTTTGTCTATATAATTAATCCACTAGGAAGGGTCTGAAAGCAAGGTCTTCTATAAATAAACATGATAAATAAACCAATAGATCAATAAACTGTTTTCTTTCTCTGTGGTCCAATTTTAATGTGAGATCCCCTGAAGAAGACATCCTAAAATGGATCACATCCGAACCACAGCCTTGCATCAGTGCATGCACCACGGGTTTCACATCCTGTTCTGCTTAGTGGAAAAAAGTGGTGTGAGCTGAGTCTCTTACATCCCAAGGAACACGCTTTCTTTAGGGTGCTGATCCTTCTGGAGTCTGGTATGTTGTTTCTTGGAAAAACCAACTCAGAAAATAAAACTTTTCATACAAGTCTTATCTCTTCTAACAACAAATTCAATATCATGGAATTTCCTGGGGAAAAAATCATTGAATGTTTCAGTGAAAAAAAAAAAAGCCTAAAAACCTTCAAGCCTGTGTTTAGACATTTAAACAAAAAGAGCATGATTTCCAAAACACTTGAACACCTACCTCATTTCCTCTCTTGCTGGCTTTTCTTTTAAAGGACGTTCTCTTCTTTCGCCTTGTTGAAGTCTTTAAGGAGTTCTACACCAAAAGAAAAAAGAATACATGAAAAGCAAAACAAAATTTAGAAGACAGGCCCAGACAAAGCCTCTTTACGAAGCTCTTCCATGCATGTCCACTTGGAGGATGATAAGAGTGTCTGGCACATGCTCGAGATTTAAATCACATGCGCTGCATGCTTTACACTTCCACACCACCGTTTATGGAGAAAGCCACACACGGAGACCAGACTGGTGCTTTGGAACTGGAAACTTTCCCACGCTGTGAGGGGGCAAAGAAGATCAGATGCTCCCATAGACTCACATAACACCACATGTTGTACCTGCCAACCCTCCCAATAGGGGTAGGAGACGCCCGTTTCCCCTTCGGGGCTCCAGTCTCCTGCCCAATCAGGCTCGTCTCCTGGTATGGAGACCACCTGTATAAAGATGTAATAAAAAAACATGATAAATAAGATATTTTTCATGTTTTTTTGTTTGCTTTTTTTTTTTTTAAAGAAAAGAAAACAACAATTTTTAGCTCTGGCAACCATTATGACTCAACATAATGTAGGCCACCATGGCATATGATGCTGGCACTGTAGAGTCAGTTCCAGCCTATCAAGAAACTTGTGGAATCATCTGCTAAGGAACAAACTGAATCGTTAATTTTTAACGATTTAAGTAAAGAAGGTGTTTGTGGGGTGATTTTTTGTTGTTTTTTTAAATAACAACATTGCTTAACTACATAGAAAAAAAAAAAAACGAACAAGTGCTTGTACTTTTGCAGAACCTATTAAAATAGAACTTATGTCAAAGCTATTCTTGAGGCAGATGACAATCTGCTCGGTGATACTGAGCAAAAAGGTGTCCTAGTGTGACAAGAGCAGTCCAAAAAAGGGAACTTTTATTATATTTTTTTCCTTTTAATTCACTAGTTGAAGTTATACCTGCACGAAATCCTAACCTTTTCCATAATTGAAATTTTGTCTTATGGGAAATACTCCAAATATTTTTGCAGTATTTCAACTTCTAGGCTAATCATCACCAGGAAATAAAGTAGCATAAGGAATTAGAAGCAAGTTCATCTTTTTTTTTTTTCCTGGTTATAAGAGAGAAAGCAAGATTCACTCAGCTCATGTGAAAGTTCATTTCTGTCCTGACGTTGATCAGAAGTGTGCAACAAGTCAAAAAGCAGAGATCATCAAATTGGTAAAAGATGATGTTTATTCTTAATCCTGCTCACTATCCAACATCAACAGGAATAGCTACTAAGTTTTGTTTAATAGACATCAGCCACTTTCAGAATTTCAAGGCTTGAATATGACACACCAGATACACAAGTTAATGCTTCCTCATCCCTGAGAAGAAAAACTAACAGCTGTCTAACTGAAATACCTAAAGGTGGTGTCCTCTGTCACACAGACCAAGAGAAGCCTGCCATAGAGCACGAGGTTCCAAGCTCTCAGCATTCCTGGAGAGGGAAATAATCATGCCATATTGCTTACTGAAAATACTGGAGACAAGACAGCTCCACAGAGCAATTTCAGGAATTTGTCCTTTTAGACCATATTTTGAGAAACCACCTAAAGAAGTGTTCACATGTTCATAATCTTCCCTACTCTGACACAAAGTGATACTGAAAGCATGATAAAGACTGCTTAAAGACTGCACTGACTACCAAGTGCATCAGCAATCCTATCTGCACTGACTGCAGCCAAAATTCTTGATGTCAGCAGAAAGTTATGGGGCCATTACATTCAAAGCTGCCTCCCATGGGGGCCTTATCCCAGTTCCTCAGGCATTCTCTGGAGGATTCCCCCTGGGCTGGGGCAAAACACAGGTCAGAGAGAGGAGATCTAGTCTATCCACACATTTGTTAGTGTGCTGAAAGCTCACAGGCATACCAAGGGTAAAGACAGTACAGTAAAACCCTGACTAATTTTAAAAGAATCATTTAAATAATGTTTAAATGTAGTTGTCATTAAATCCCACTATAATCTACCAAACAGTGGGGTGGGAAAAGGCATACAGCTATATTAAAGAAACAGTTTAAGGCTAAGTCTCTATTCCTGATTATAAAAATTTTCATTTCCATCCTCAAAAAGGCACTAAATGCTGCATCTCAAGAACGTTATTTCACTTTTTTTTTTAAGCATGCCTACACCTATGGTGTTAACAGAACCTAAAGCTTTGCTACAGTGATTGCAACCACGTGTTGGTAGCAGATGGACTGCAAAAACTGCTTAAACACACACAGGGTCTTTCGCAAACATGCAGAAGAGAAACAGCCAAAGAGTATCAGCAGTCTTTGCACACTGAAGTGAAGAAATGGATACATGATACTTTGTTCACAGAACAAGGGAATGAGTATTTTGTGAACATATAACGTCATTCAGTAAGGTACCTGACAGCAAAGCATACCTTTAAATGGGCACCATAAATAAATCCTAACTTGCCTCTAGAGAGGAAACCCCTCCTTTGTGGATGTCAGTTTGTCCATCTTCAAAAAGAGATTTTTCATATTATTGAATGGTCAGTATAGCTCCCAGAAAGCTTAGGTAGATGAACAGAATAATTGGAGTCCTTCTTGGAGGGTGTTGGATGGTGTGAAGGCCATGGACTACCTCAGACAAATCCAATTAAACCTTTCAGCCTTTTCCTTTACAACATTTCATCTGCAGTTTTCAAAGGCTTTCAGAACACTGATTTTCAAATTACTTGAACAATGAACAGTATCTGAGAAGGTGAATCTTGACCATCTTCTGGTTGTTCACAAACCACTATCAGACAAGCCAGCTGCACTCAACAATTGAGGAAATAAAGAAATAAGCCCAGACTTAACCAGAACTAGTTCACAGTCCTCAGAGGAGGAGAAGAAAACACCAAGTTTACTCACCTTGAACAGAAAAACCTTGGAATTTTACAGTTACTGCCTTTGTCTTCTCAAACAGAAGACAGACTAAATCAGTAAATCCATCAGTCAGATCCCCCTTATCTGCTTTTCCCCCGTAAAACAAGCATTTAGCAAGTCCCCTGCCAGAGCTAACACCACTTTGGCTACCAAACCTCACCTATAACAAAATACCACCAGTCAACAAGGGTGACCTTCTTCACAGACTAGGAAATGGAATTGTTTTGAACCCCAGGAGAACAGAGCTGGTATCAAAGCACTGCTGGCAATACAGAAATGCTGGAAATCAGTAGAAAAGTTACAGAAGTGGCTCACACTATGGTTAACATGGAAGAGGAACTGGGAGTTTTCCATTCATGTAACGGGGTCATTACACACAGGGCTACTACTAATTCCAACCACTCTGTTTCAACCATTCTGAATATTCTTTCTCTTGTAATCAGTTTCTTACAAGAAGCAAAAGCTCCACATTTAGACCAAGGATTGTCAGCATAAATTTGTTCTTAACCAATTTACCACAATGCTTCACTAGCACATTGTTGATAACAAGACAGTGTGGTCTTTGTGCAAGCCTAATATTTGAAAGGTGGTGACCCACGTTATATTAAGCATGGAAAACTATTTTTGAAGCAATCCAAAAATAAAAAAAATATAAAACAGGGCAAGGGTTTGCTACAAAATACCATCTTATTTACTTAAAGGAAACCACAAAAAAAGGATGCAAGCACCACTAAAATCAATTTTGTATGAGCAGGGAATTCAGTTCAGGAGTTGTCTATGACCAATGTAAGTAGTTAATTAGAGCTGAGGAAATATTTTATACCCAAAAAGCTTCTAGACGTATTTATTCTGACTGTGGAATATATGAAAAACAGATTGTTGGTTACGCATTCATTTTTTTAATGTGAAATTACAAAAATTTGTAAATATTGTGTTTGTATGCTCTGGATCAAGTGATGAGAATATTTCTTAGTGTTTACCAAACATTTCTATAGGGTGAAGAGAGTCATAATACATAGAAACAGAGCTGGCCAGAAACAGCAGGAGAGGAAAAATATTTCCTAAGAAAACAAGACTTCTGCCAAAAATCTGAAAACACATCCAAAAGATGCATCACTATTTTCTAAAGTAATAAGTATGCATAACTCCAGTGTGTGCTATTAGGAAGCTTCATGGAAATGCACCCATTGTCTGTGTTAAATACAATTTTTATCTATTTAATGCTTCAGCCACTCAAGATAAGCTTTTGCATGCCACTGACCATGAATTCCAAGGACTAGAGATGTGAGTTAATAATGAAGTACTTTCTCTGCACTCGTGACTCAGGCACACAATGCTGACACTTTCTTTTGGTCTAACATTTTACGCCTTTATTTAAATTAATTTTTTTCCATGAATTATAATTATCTAGATTAGGCTTCTTTTTTAATTTGAAGTTTTCAAAAAAAATGGACAAGAAAGAAAATTCTCTACCAATATTACAAGGAAGGTACCCTTCTTTGGGCAAAAGCCAAATCAAAAGAAAATTACACGTCAGGGATTGTTTGCGATTTTGGGCAGGGTCGGGGAGCAGGGGGGTTGCTTGTTTAATTTTTGGGGTTGCTTGTTTGTTTTGTTTTTTGTTTTGTTTTATTTTTTGTTATTGTTGGTTTTTGTTTTCTTTTTTACTAAAATTAAATAAAATAAAAATTAAAATAATTGAAGAAAAGCTTCTTTTCCTAAGGTCAAACATGGATACATCTGTCAAATAGCATACAGTTGCTTAAAATCAGCCAAGGATATTAAGTCCCTGCCAAGGACTCAAGCATTCCTCAACAAAAGAGAAAAAAGTATTTCTGTGGAGGAGACTGAGTTAAACAGAGAAAGAATGTGGGGAAAATCTACAAATAGCAAAAAGCCTTTTTTTCTCAGCATGGAGGTGGCTAGGAATGCTGCTATGCTCTCTCTTGACCTAAAGGAGAAATAGAGGCCTCTTTGGTTACTTTTTGGTTACTCCATCCATATATTTCCCCTTCCCTTTGCCCCTTGTCTTTAACAACCAGCTTCCTATTCATGCCCAAATCTGTACATCCCTAAACTGGAACTAAACACAGTGTCACAAGTTAGGCCTCAGACCTTTTTTGGAATCATGGATTACTTTTGTCTTAGTGCCTTGGCTACAGCCTGAATTTCTTAGCTTCTTCTTGACAGACAGGAGGCAGAGTCAAAAATTCTAGGTCTCTTCCCAAGGATGGACTAAAATAAAAAATATTATTCTGAAATAAAAAATTTAACCAGCATTTCTGACTCTTTGATATATCCACTGTTTGTTTCTTTCAGCTCAACTTGGAGTAAAAACAGACTTTCAAAGAAAAAATTATTCTTTCATGATATGAACTCCTTTTTAATTTTTGGCCAGCTCTCTTTTGGATATCTTTTTTCCCTGTTGTGTTCAGCAGTGAATTACCCTCTCCAAGACCTACCACATCCATCCCAGAAGCTTTGAAGTCCAGCTCCTGTTATGTGCAGCTCACTGAGCATGTGGGTTTAATGCTGACCGTGTGAGCACTGACTCTTTACATGTCCATTAAAGGCAAATTCAGAGGGGTGCCAGTCCAGACACAGCAACTCTTACTGCAGTTCAAGTGAATGTTTGTGAAGTTTTCCCCTGTATTTGCTCAGCTCTATTTAATGAAACATGCTTGGCTGCCTACCACACTGGGGATGTCTTGCAGTTTGCTGAACTCACAATTACAGGAGCAACTCTGAGCTGAATTAGCTCAGAACAAATCCTGTTTGCTGCTAATCATCCCAAACAGGGGAATTTACTGAAGGACTTGATGGAGGGGAAAGAGGATACAGGTTCATAACCACCATGGATGTGTGCTAGGTTTCAGGGAGAGGGACAGGGTTGAACAAGCATGCCTTGGTGAGGACCAAGCAGAGAAGCCAGGCTGGCCCTGCACAGCCAGACAGGCGCTGCACAGCCAGACAGCTTCAGAAACAGACATCAGCATGCAGTTACCTGAGGTTTCTTCACCTTAATGATCCAGGTGGGAGGCACAATGACAGCAGCATGAGCCCCCAGGGAACATGGCTCCTCAATGTGATGTAGCATGAAACAGGTGACTTTGTTATGAAACTGGAAGAGAGGGAAAGAGCAGGGTCAAGAAAGGGACAAGAAAGACAAAAGGGATGCCCGGAGAAGAAGAGGGTGATGGTACAAAAACTGGAGCATGGAGATTTCGGAAATGTAACTAAAGATGATTCTCCTAAGCCACACCTTCTTAGGGGAAAAAAAAAAAAAAGACACAAACAAAAACAAACCAAGACAAACAAAAGCACCAAAGCAACAAACAAAAGAAAACCCCACAATCACTCCTAGTTAAGATCTGAAGTATTTTCCACTTACCGCCAGCTTGCACCAGGAACAACTGATGGCCACAATCTCTTTACTGTGGAAGGAGAATTTCTGCTGAAAGCCCTAGAATAACCAGGGGAAAAAAAAAAGATTAAATTCCTCTGGAGTTTAAGATAATACATACCTCTAGCTCTAGCCAGGTGAGTGTGCTAGGCAAGCAGATTTTGGGGGATAAAACAATTACAGGAGGTAACAGAGAAAGTTCTTCCACTGGGATATACTCACATAATCCTTTTTAAAGGATAAAAATGTATACATTTCCTTAATATTTTTTGTAGTTAAAAACAGTGGAAGAAATAGAGAAGAAATGTCTGTTTTAGTTTTAATTAATTTCTACAGACCTGAAAGTCTCAGATTTTCTCAGTTGAACAAAGTGTTCTGTCATTGTAGCCTTCTTTGTTCTAAATATAAACAAGAATTTGAATTTTTCTTTTTTATACTACAGAGTAGAATTACCTCTTTTTTTTAATGACAGAACAAAATTATCTACAATGTCCCTCTGGGAATGTTCTGACAGGGAAATGAAGCAATTAAGTTTATTGTTTTATTGAACTGACTTAGATTAAAATCTTTCCAGTAAGTTCCAAAAAACAAAGTAGGGTCTGATTCAGATCACACAATTAAATTAAAATATAATATTTCTTTATATTTTTAAAGATAGAAAAGCCCTCCCAAACTAGAAAATGTAATTTTATTCTCCTAGAGAGGAGCTTTTTTTAATAGAATGCAATATGACTTTGCTGTAAATGTTAAGGCTGGAAAAGACAATTGGGTCGTATATATCCTTCTGCATCTAATACAGGCAACAAATAATAAGATACAGTTTGTAATTCTGAGCTGAGTTAAAGCTTATTTTAGTCAGAGAAAAAATTGATTTGAGTTGATGGCTGGAGAGATGCAAAGTCCACATTTCCAATGAACAGTTTGTCACAGTTGCCTTTACTACTTAGATTTCAGATTTGCAGTTGGTTGGATCCTTTATTCATGGCCTTCCATCAATGCTCTTTCTACCTCTGTAAGTAGCCCATAACCACACAGAATTTTCTAATTCAGCTTTCAACAAGCTGAGTAATACCTAAACTCCTACATGCTGGAAAATGCCCAAGACTCAACGCAAAAAAAAAAAAAGTTATAAATTGATTTAGTAACATCTAAGAGGTCATTGCCTCACTGCTTCTGTTATTAAAGTCCTTCTTATCCTGCAGGACAAACGAGCCTTTTAGTGCTCAGTGAAATGACAAGGTCAAGCACATCAAGAATGAGAAATCAATAAACAACAACAAAAAAAAAACCATGCAGAGATGCCTTGGTCGTCTTAAGTGAGGGACTGAGCTACAATCTGTCTGTACAGGGTGGCTGAGGACAATTCCATGGATACTCAGAGGGGAGGAGGCTCTACCTGCCTGCCCAGGGTGCAGAAGTACATCTTGCAGCTTCATTTACAGGTGTCCCCAGCATGTACTCAAACCAGCTTGCCACATGGATCTCCTCACTGAGACCAGCTCCTGAAAAGGCTTGTGTCACCTCTGGCTAGATTTTTGGGGTTTTGTTTCAATGCTTCCTCTGATGCCTCGGGGTTTAGATTCAGAGAAATTCAAAGAGTAATTTCCTGATAATGATGGTGATTTGGCATATTCTGGTTCAGCAGTGGAGGGCAGTGAAGTGGCTTAACAAAGACAAAGCTGGCCAGACTCCTCTGGCTGGGCACATCTTGTCTGTCATTCCATATGGGCATAAGAACAGTGACAATAACTGTGATACAAGGGCTGGAACAGAGGTCTGATGCTGGACAAAACACTCTTCCCTCACTTACTCTAGTGCTTCACAGTGTTTCTCACAAATCTCACTCCTCCTTTTTCCAAAGTGCATTTAAATAAAAAAGAATTATTTCAGTCCCTCGTGGGCACAAAGTGTTTTGGTTTTTTCTGCTTTGTAACATGCAGGGGGAAAACGCTTATCCCCAAAATCTCCACTAATAAAAGTCTAAATTCAGTACATTAATTCCACAGCATTTTAAACATATGGACTGAGCAGCTTGTCTGGTTCTGGATGGAACATTTTTTCGTTTATTTAGTAAGTCATTTGGCTTTTAGGGAGTCATTAGAGAAAATGATACAGCAATAAAAACATATTAATGATAAGGAGCAATGAACCACCACTTCCCTCCCTCAAATTGCCTCACAAATGTGAGCTAATTCTTCCTAAGGATACAAGTTTTATGTAAGATAGCACTTATTTGAAAGCTAGCTTTCCAAATACAGTAATTGATAAAATTGATAAAATAAACCATACACTGTTAGTCACAGTGAGATTGTACAGGAACTATTGGACTGAAACATAGGAACCCTTCATATTTCACTAGAAATCATATTTTCTATCTTCTCTGAATGAGAGGGAACACTGAATTTCAGATGTCTTCAATCATGCAAGGAGGTCTTCTGCACCAAATTAGATATTTTGAGATAGAAAATTTCTCCTTTTTGAGAACATCAACCTAACGAGTATATAGTTAGCACCGATTCTCCAGCAAACAATCCCTCCACAATACATGAAACCCCATGTTGTGAGCTGCTCCTGTGAGCTGCTTAGAAATAAACAATTGTGAACACAAGAAAAAATGTACTTGTAGGAGAAGAGCACCTGAATGTCCACAAAATCAGCTTGTGTTGGTAATTCAACCTGTCTGAATAGTCTGGATTAACACCTGTGCACCACAGACAGCACATAGGGATTACTAGTTCTGTTTTATTTGTATCATCAGAAGTATTTATTATTAAAGACTATTTTCACACCAGTGTTAGGGCTAATAATATTATTTTTGCAAGCAATTTCCTGAAAGAGATTTTCTCTTTTTAGTGCTTTTAGAGATATCCTAATGCAACATAAGTGTAGGACAGCCAGATATTATTACAAGTCGAATGCAGACTGCAACAGAAGCAATTGGATGGTGATCTCTGCTCAAATAACAAAGAACTAGAATGGCCTTCAAGCAGTTTCAGAAAATGCTAGAAATTTCAGTCTTAACTTTACATGCAGCTGTGCATCAATCCCCAGGTCTTTAAAGGGACCAGTGACAGAGTCACTGCAGACACACAGTCTGCATCTGTGTGGAAGACACCCCACTCAGGACACCACAGAAGCTTAAAGAAACAGTGTTTGTTTAGCATTATGGTCCAAAATGTGTCCTCAGTCCCAGAAAAGCCCTCAGCCACTGCTAACTGGAAGTATATGAGAAAAAATCTGTTTCATTCATTCTTAAGCTTCAATTACTACACACAGTTATGAAAAGGATGCTGGGCCACAAGGTCTGAGCATTTTTATGTCATATTATAAAAATATTAAAAATTATCCTGATTTCTGTGATGAGGCCAGGTAACAAACAGCTAAAAGCTATGAAACTGTCTTTTTTCCCCCATGTCTTCAAGAGAAAAAGAAGAATTCTTAAACATCATGAGTGGTATAGATGCCATGGCTTGGGAACACTTAATTACCAACTCCTCCAACACAAGAGCTACGAAGCATTAGGAAAAACAGCAAATGTGTGATAGGCTTGAAACAGCCAAATGTAGTTCTCAGGGCATGTAATTAAGCTCAGGAATTTCTGACTAAAGGATGTTGTAAATGCTACAACTTTACATGAACTCAAGGTTCAACGTGGCAAGACCACAGGAAAGAGACTGACTGTCATTGACTGTTAACTATAAAGGCACAATTTCTGGAAATTCATGAGACAGACAAACAGATTGCTTGGTTACACTGCACATTCCAGGCTCCCTTCCCTGGTACCAATTTCTCTATATAATACTTCAACAATAAATAAGTGAAATCACCCTTGGGAAGAAGAGTAAAAAACTTGAAGCCTAAATGAGTTTGTACAAGCTGTATTTGCAGTAGCAAGTGGTGTGTAACGGGGTAGCACAGGTTCTATTAGTACTTAAGAGTTTACACACGAACATTTTCAGATAATTGTACTTTGGATTAGCTGTAGTCTGGGCCTGTGGACTGAATTCCCCCCAGTAACTGCAGAGTGAACTTTCAATTAAATTTATTCTAAAAGGAATTCAGTTCATTTGTTACAAGACTGTCCCACATGTGGACCATTGTACATGATGATAACAAGGAAAATTTCTCTCAGACTGCACTTCTGATCTAAGGCAGAACACTTACAGACCCTGTGTACTCAATTTTTCAGGAAGTGTCAGCCACAGCACATAATGGCACAGAGACTATAAAGGCTATGCCAAGGACATGGAGTGCATGAATTCCTATCCACTTGCTTATGATTTGAAGCATGAGATGGATATATCCTGAAAAGTTGTTTTTGTTTTGTTTTTTTTTAACTGTAATTAATGATCATTAAAATACTTAACCATCCCATATCCCATGGGATAAGATTATTACACAACAGTAAGAACTACCAGAATCCTAAAGCTTTCCATGAATAATAATTTTTTTATTGCTTTAAATTCACTGTCTTTCTATTTCAATGAGTTTCCCTCTTCTTGATAGACAAAAGAATAATAAAGGTGGTTCTTGGAGGTTTTTGGAATGTTATAGCAGAGCACATGCATTTTGCTGTAATAGGAGATGGCTTGGCCAATAAATATAACTGATTTTTTTTGTTGTAATTTTCTCTAATTCTTTGTTTTCTGGCAAAGAACAACTATACTACAACATACTCATGTTGTTCTTAACTGAATATTTCTTATTTAAGGGGAAAACTGAGATTTTCTCTGAACTTGCCTATATTCTCTGTTTGATAACTGGATTTGAAGACCTGTATGAACCAAGGCTGCCCATGGGAACACAACCAGCACAAGTTTTGGTATGATACCTAGCAAGTACTCTCATTGCAAAATCAACTCCAACTGCCTGTAGGGGAGATGAAGGCCAAGAAGGCAGAGAAGGATGGCAAAGTCACACCCTAAGAATGCTGTGTGCAAACTGCCTTGCTGCACCATTCCCATGGTACTTGGTACAAAGGGGCATCACATTTTTATGGCATGTCCTGCTGCAGCTGGTAGCTGACAATCTGCATGAGTATCCAGATACAAATCTCATTTTCCTTTGACTGAGGTGCTGTGCCATGGAGACGAGACATGGACTTCTTAATAGTTGGAAAGAGGGAGGCAGAAGTATAATACAGTACTAGGAAACGCTAAGGAAATTTAATCCCTGTTAATTTGTTTTTTCAATATCTCTTGATATATTTCAGGGGTTCATAATATTTCAGAAGAAAGACCTTCAGTAGCTAAAGTGCTCCTTTCCCTTTTTTATACTTCTTTAGAAAAAAACTTTTACAGTCTGTGAAGATGAAGAAACATGAAGCAGTCTCACAGTTGTTAGAGGCTGCTGGGGCAGAAAGAAAGCAACAGCCTTTCTTTTCCAGGAGCCTGAAAAATAGGCCATCACAATTTTGGCACAGAGGACAGCACTGCAAGAACATCATATTAGTACAGGGGGTGAGCCTAGCAATTAAAAAGGCCCAAGAAGTCACAGCTTCCCTCCTCCTCATTTTCAGCAGCCAGTACACCACAACCTGCCAGATGATGTGCTCATTCCTGCAGATGCAGCTGCCTTTCCCTTCCCACGTGGGAATCAGAACTGTAACACTCAACACCTCAGGCTTGTCATTAGCTAAAAAAGGCCAAGTGTTTGGGATGGAAAAAGTGCAGTGACTAGAAGCCAGTGGCTACTGGCTACCCTGAATTCCTCCATGCTCTGTGTGGTGCTTGTGCTGCAAATCTTACCTTTCCACACTGCTTACACTTCCCCTCCTGCCTCCGCCGGTGCACCCAGTGATGCCGCACAAAGTTCTGCAAACAAGGACAGAAAGATGAGTTACAGGGAGCACTGGCACTCAGGGGTACCATCTAGGTGAAATTTGTTAACAGACAGCAAAGAAAAAGTTCCTTCAGCCAACACAGTAATTCCTGCAGCAAAATGGACAGCAGGCACTGCAGGAAACTCAAAAACCATCAAAACTGTAGGAAGAATAGGGACAAAGTGGTTTTTGCTTTATCCACCTTGAAATGAGGCCAGAACTACTTCCTCAGTATTCAGGGTCTTAAATGTTTGATTTTAAGTTTCAGACACTTGTAGAGGGAAAAAAGAAAAAAAAATGAAGAGAATAAGTGAAAGGAGAGGGAAATAGGTTTTTTTTTAAAAAATAAAAATACTAGCTCTAAGGCCAGGAAGAAAAAAAATGCTACCCAAAGGAAAACCAAAAAAAACCCACCCACAGAATAACTGAATAAATGGGCAAAAGACAACAGAAAGGTGAAATGGTTTCTGTCAGTGTAAGTAATAGAGTGCTTCAGCTAGAATTCATTTTACATTTATTCTGGAGAGAGGAACATGTTCCACTGGGAACCAACCCTCACACTAAGACTCCTCTCACTCGAAAAGCACTTCTGCAGCTGCACACCAGGGGGATCAGCACACATGTCAAATGAAAAGTGATAGTCACTTGTCCTTTACTTACTTCTCTTGGAGATCTGGAGCCTCCTTCTCGGAAAGTCGGTTTGCAGCGAAAATTAATCTGGCATTGAAATAAAACTGTTAGAACTTAAAGGGAGCTGAAAGAAAATTTATCCCAACAATTTGATCTAGACTTGACTTCCAAAGTATTTATTATCTATTAAAATATTAGCTTCAGTAGGTGAAAAAAAGTAACTTACCTATGTATCAGAAAAATCTCTTTTCATATGCCATATTAATTCTCCTTGCTAGACCTCTGCACAGCCCCCATCCTCACTAATGCTATTGCTGCCTACTCAGTTCCAACATTTAAACTGCCTCCTCCTCCTAGAAGAAAAACACTTTATCTGTTTTGTTTTTTCTGAAGATCATTTGCAAACAAGTGCACACTTCAGCTTAGGCCTCAAAAGTTTGTAGGTGCTGGAAATTTCACTCTGTAAGACCTTTTTGCACATCCTATCTTTATGCCTTCATAAACCAAATCTGTGGAGAAATTGACATTTACATAAATAACCATGTAAATTCTCATAGATTTCCACCTTTTCCTTAGGTAATGATGTTTTCATCCACCTCCCCAGCCCCAAATCATTTGGGGAACATTGTATTGCCTCATGCAGTGGTGTTGCCACTCCAAAGAGGACAACAGGAGCTCTTGTGAATGGAAAACATTTTGAGGAAGGTGAAGAGAACAAAAGTATTTAATAAACAAGAGGATAGTCCTATGAGAAAAACATAAAAGTTTTGAGAAAAGAAAAACTATAGAAATAAGAATAGAGGGATGTAGACATTAAAAAAGACACTGAAGAAGAGAGAGACATGCAAAAAGTCTAAAGGATATGTAAAGTAAGGATGCACTAAATGAAATAAATTCAAGTTTGAGTTGACTATCCTCCAAAGAATTAAACATTCGAAGATAATGCACAGCTATGCTTTTGTTACACAGGTAGCAGGATCAAGTTTCTCCAAATTTAAATACAACGCTCCCCAAATAAATAGCTTCTTCCCTCATTTAATATTTGCCTTCAGAATAATAGCTCTAGCCAGAAAAAATAAAAATAATAATTAAAAAAGAAAGGCACACACACAAAAAGAAGTACATAAAATATCTAGTAAGTATAAAGAAACAAAAGGCATTGTAATATTAGTTTTCTTCCTTTGCTTTTCATTTGGAATTGCAATTTGTTGTTTCACTGCTCAGTCATGGCAGGCTGGAAAGACTGAGCTTATATTTATTTTGCTTAAAATGTGCACCTTTGCAGAAATGGCCAAAGCAGAAGACTTATGTTCTAGTTTTAAACTTTATAGATTTTATAGCAGCCCTCTGCCAAGAGGTGGATTTCATGGTCTCCAAACCAGCACAGAGAAGCTGGGTTTGATCTAAGTGCTCATTTTCTCTGGCTGGAAATGCCACCAACCCGCTGGGCTATGGAAAGTCAGTGCTGCTGGGGATGAAGGAAGTCATGAAAAATTCACTGGTAACATTTTGTGCTGAGAGCATGTGCTAATGGTAATTTCACTGTGGATAAAAGCATCGGGGGTGGAAATGGTACCTCTCCAACTTGGTATTATGGCAATCACTGTGGGATTTGTCAACATGAGTCCAAACACTTGGAAAGGAAAAGCCCTTTCCCTATAGGGTTGCTGCTATAAATTTGTTATGCATCAGCTTCTTTTAGGAAGAACCACATTGCTAAACACACAGGAGTGAAAACGAAGCTCTAATGAAAGCAAGGGGGAAATTCCCACACACATTTCTTTGCACATATCCCACCAGGAATGAAAAGGATGGAGGAGATTTCTGTAGCACATTTCCAGTTAGGCATAATGAAGACAAATCTCTGAGGGGAAGACTGAAGTCAGTGGTAGATCTTCTGTAGGTGCTTGGGTGTGATCAAGGATCCTTGAAGGAAATGAGAAGCAGGACAGATGCTCACAGAAATAATGGCAGTGTAAAGGAAAGATTTGATGTTTTCCATTTTACAGACAAAAACTTGAATTCTGAAGTTTTGAACAGAAAGCAGTGTGGTCTAGTAAATACAGGGGGGAAACTTCACACTGGCATCTTATGCTGCACTGTTCATAATAAGTACAGCTGTCATATAATGAATTATGCTGGCTTTAGTTGGGGAATTGTAAAAGGCCTATTTTATACATGACAGTATACTCCATTTTCTAGCTTCAATTTTTAATCTAGAGGTAGAGGCAATTTATTTCTTAAACATTAAAAGTGTGAAAGCTTTCTGTAGTTTTTGTTCTTTGTTCGGTTTTGGATTTTGTTGGTTTTGAGGTTCGAAGAAACATACTTTAAAAAAAAAAAAAAAGGTGGAATTTCAAGCCAAGTTTTGTTCACAAGTACGTTGTTAAAACAACTGTGAAAACGTAATTTGGCACAGAGCGTTTCCCAAGCTGAAACCTCACTAAGAGAACTAAAAGCGTGTTGGCTGCGCCAGGCTCCAGAAGGTGGCAATGTCTCACCTTCTCTAGCTGCTCCATGCATGCGTTGTGGACCACGATCTTGCAGGCAGCACATTTCCTCCGCAGGGCAGACTTCTGCAACGGGAAAGGGACACGGGTGTGTGGAGGTGAGCTATTCCCGGGAGGAAAACACTGTCAGCTGAAAAACGGGACATTTTTTGCTCCCTATGCAACACACCTTTTTTTTTTTCTTTTCTTTCCTTTTTTTCTTTTTCTTTTTCTTTTTTTCTTTTTTCTTTTTTTTTCTTTTTTCTTTTTTTTCCCTCCTTTGGTGCTCTCAGTTGTGTGCAAAATAAATACATAAATGGATGGAAAGTCTAGGTTGTGAATGTGAATGCCTTGCTTTAGGTAGGGAACCAGGTTAAGCATCACTCTAAGAGTGAGCATCCTACAAAGATGATGAGTGAGCAAAGAGGAGAAAATTTGCACGTGCAAATCGGAGAACTCGGATCAGTTTGCAAGAGGTCATTTCATGCTTATCATGAAATATTTAATTTGATGGGCCTGACCATTGCCTTGCAAAAAAATACTGGGGTACTTGAGTCATTTTAGCAGAGAATGATCAAATTCTCAGAGAATGCTGTTAAATCCTTATGAAATGTTACAGCAGGGACAAAATTTTCAATTATGCTGGTTAGTTTTATTAATTTCAGTAGGGCTTTTGAAATAATTTCCATTGAATCCCCTGGGCCAAGGCATATCAAAGGCAAAAGAATTCATCCAGAAGAGAGAATGTATTTACTTACTTTACTTCCATAAACTCAATTTAATTAACCAGATTGGAATTAATCTTCACAGAAATTTAACTTACAGACTTGTGCTTGAGGGACAGAAGATTTATAAATATACAGTAAATTGAGATTTCTTTGCTTCAGATTTTTTACATTCAATTCATTCATGTCCATTTAAATATCTAATAAATAATTTCTTTATAATTTTCAGCATATTTTAAATAAGTTCATTAAATAAAACAGGGAACACAGCTTCAGCTGACACTGTGGAATAATTATAATGATTTTATTGATTCTCATAATTATCTAATATACCTTAACTGTACATGTTCAAACATACATGGTGTTCTAATGTTTCACCTGAAGAATCATGGCATTGTATAGCAGACTAGGTTTTCACCTGCTTTGTGACTTGGTAACACAAAGCCTGGTTTTTGTCTCTGTGAAAACCATATGCAACATATTACTAAATTTCCATGTTACTTTCGGTGCACTAAATGATAAGGAAGAATTTGATCAGTTTTAGAGAGGCAGACTTCTGCTGAGAACACAAGAACCCTCATAGGGTCAGACCAAAAGTCCACTCAGCCAAACAAATCCTGTCTCCAGCTTTTGCCAGAATTTGGTCCCTCAGGACCAGTGCGAGGGCACAGCAAACACACAGTGGCAGTGACACTTCCTTTAACTATTACCACACAACCAGCAGTTGTTGGGACTTTGCTTCACAACTCTGAATGAGCCAAAGGATTCTCAGGCTTAGCCTTAATGCTATATACCATAATGTAACCAATTAGCTTGGGAAGTTTTAGGATATGGATATTAAATTTGTGCTATAGAAAGCACTAGTATTTTGGATCCCGTTGCCGTGAAAACTGGGGGTGATTAGTGAATCAAAATGCTTTGATTTGAATTAAATACTCTGAAGGTGGCACTGGGCTGGGGGCATTGGGGAGGGTGGCAATAAAAGCAGAAAGACATGAAGAGTCACAGCTGGTAACCACAAACATGCCAGAGGAGAGGAGTTCCCTGTAACCTTTCCAGTCCAAAGGCTAGGACACTCCTTAGAGCACTGTTTCAAATCAAGGACATGAACACAGGATCCCCACTCTCCTCCCAAGCTTCCTAAATGCCAAAGTTAGAGGGGCTTGGGTATTTTCTTCTCTTTTGATGAAGCAAGTGAACTGAAACACGAGGCAAAAAGAGCTCCTGAAACAGACTGGAAGTGTAGCAGTCCAAGAACAGATACTGGTGGATCTGAAACCAGGCCAATGAAACATTTTCATAAACAGCAGAAAAGCTTCAATAGGAGAAAGCTAACCTTGAATAGTCCGAAACAACAGAAGGTAAACATCCAAATATGAGTGCACTCATTGTTGGTGAGTGCATTCAAGAGTTTGGAAAATTCAGTTCAAACCCTTGTAGTGATTAAAATTGCAGAAATTTGATCAGACCCTCCTCCCAGAGGCTGCAACAAGTAATAAATTTTGTATATTTTCATGTAAAATAGACTAGTATCTTTTAATATCCCTGAAAAACCTCAATATTCTACCCATTTTTTTCCCTTACCATGCTAGTAAAGCTGTTTATTACATACATTCTCACTGTGTAAATAATCTGGGTCAATCAAAACTGGTTTGGGCTTTTTTCCTGAAGCAATAAAGTCTTTACCAGCAGCCTTTTGCCCTTTATGCTCTCCTTTTGGAACATGAGCAAACAATTCAAGCTCTCAAGCGACTGAGCACTGCATCAGTCTGAAACCAGGCTTGTTACCTCAGAAAGAGAAAAAGAGATCTGAAAATAACTCACTGAGAATTTGACTTGGCAGCTTTCCTCCCCCAGGTAGCAGAGGTCCCCTGAAACATTTGTCTCAAGCCACAGATGCTCTCCATTCACAGCATTTTCCTGGAAAAAGAAATAGTTGTTAATCTGTTATGTGAAATTCAGCCATGTGAGTACATAGGAAAAAAAATCTGATTTTCAACATAAATTTAGAAAACTAAAATAAACTAAAAAAAAAAAAAAAAAAAAAAAACCAAAAAAAAAAGCCAAACAAAAAACAACTATCACACCACCAGGTGTTGCTTTGGTTTCCTACAACACAAAGCCACAGCAGATAACAGTATTACCCTGGCTAACCATCCCACCTTACAGGATGCTGACAATAAAATGATGTGTCACCAATCAAAACCAAAATATTTTTGAGCACTCTTCAGTTAAAATTTGCTGATGTTCTTCCCACATGCTACATAGCTTAACTGGGAATTCAGATTTCATAAGCGTGAGATGCACACAGAATTTTAAAGAAACAGAGAATCCAGAGAGATGAAACAAAACCACAGCTAATTAATGAACTTTCAGTGGGAGAAACCAAAAAAATTGAGAAACAGGCACAGGCATGAAAACTAACATGCTGACTATAGCTTTAGGGTGATGGGATAAACTAGACAAAGGAAAATGCTTTCTTTGAAATAGCTGGGTAAACTCTCTGTGAATACTTCAACAAAACATTACACTGCCAGGAGAGACTAGACTTTATACATGAAAGAACAACACACTCATCTGAAAATGGCCTCATAAGAAGAATCTACCTAGCACACTGACAGTTAGGAGTGACCAACAGGCTAACATCTAACTTTGTCTTGACAGCCTCATTCGACCAAATTTGTGCCTTGATTCTATGCCAATTCTTGGTCTAGGGAAACTTGATTTCCAGTACATAGACTATGGGTTTCACTTGCCTATAATTCCAGTGTGACTAAAAAGCCTGAAAGCCTACCATACACTACTTGAGCAAAGTGAATAAATAGGAATTCTGTTCAGCCAGAATTAGAGCATGATAGAAAACGCTTTGACAGTCTGACATTTGGTTCCCACACTGCAGAAGTCACCAACGATGACGCTCACCTAGCAGATGGTGTCCGACAGCAGGATGCTCTGAAATAGCCATCTTGGATAAAATAATTTATTTAAAATACCACTGCCAGTTTCTAAGTGATAAATTGAGATCGCTTCTCTTGCTATGCTGATTTCTTAGGTGATGCAGAAAAGCAGAAGTAGCAAAATCCTTTGCTTTCTGGAGTGCATCCACTACAGCCAGGACCTGTGCAAGGCTGCACATGGTGCCTGCCACAACCATGGTGTTCACTTTCACTAAAACAAGAGGACAAGGACAACAATGGCTGTTTTCTGGTGAGAGGTCGACCTGTCTGCAGGTCTGTAACTTCATCAGAAATGTTCCAGTTCCCAGAGCACAAGAGTTTAGGTGAGTATTTTCAACACTTTTGTAATGCAAAATAATTTCCAGGAACTTGCACTGTCTTAAGAAATTCTTCAAGCCTTTCTCAGAAGGTACATTATTCAGATTGTAAACTCTGTCCCTCATGTGTGTCCTTATATTGCAGCTATTTTCCCTTCAGCAGCAGGACACACGCTGACCAAAAAGAGTTTGACCTGAGCAGGTTCTCTGCTGACAAACAACAATATAACCCAGAGGTAAATCTCATAGGATATAAAAGATTCTTTGGAAAGACTAACTCTGAAAGCTAAATAAGAAAGCAGACAGCTCCTGGGACAGAATTTTTAACAAGAAATAAAAACTATATTAAAAAATACATTAACCACCCTTTTATTTGGACCAAGTCCACATAACTTGCTGTCAGGATTTCTAAAGATAAAATGGCCTATTTCCATAACCTAGTTTAGACTGCTTGTTCTCTGTTGTTCCAGATTGTGTCAGAGATTTGCATGTCTAGCTTTACATCACCCTGTAAATAAAATTAGGTAGTAGTCTACAAGGATGACCTTTGTAGTTCATGTTATTATAGAGTTCTAACACATCTAGGTAATAAAAATGTAAATGACCTGATCTGGTATGAGTGGCACATCTCCACAAATTCTCTGTGGCAATTCTCCTAATGCCACAGAGAATTTCACAGCCCTGTGTGTGCAAACTCACAATTTCAGTTCCAGCAAATTGACTTCAGGAAAATCTTTCATCCTGAATCAGAGCAAAGAGCTGAGACTGCCCGAGAAGAATGCCCTCCCTCAAAAATCTTTCCTTGTCAGTTAATTTGTCTCAATAAGATCAAAGGGAATTATTTAAGTTTCACCATTTCAAATTTTACAGGGTTCTGTCATTTATATGATGAGACATTCTCTTGCCACTTATGAAAATCAAGATGATATAGTGAAAGGAAGTGCTGTGATCTTTTGTAAGCCATTTTTTTAATTCACTTCTGACAGAAAATTTTGACAAAAATTAATATATTTCTATAAAGAATTTTGACTTCAACAAAACACCATTTTCTACTCGAAAATTTACAGGCAATTTTCCACAACGTGCTGGCCAAAGGTGCACTCACCTCCACCTACCAACACAGAAGCTGACAGTGGTCCCTGGAATAAGCTCCTATCACCTCTAGGATAATGTCCTGTTTACACAAAGCTAAACCACAGGAAAGGTTCTGTCATCACTTGTATATTTTGACACAGACCATTTTTTTTTGATAACAAGTTTGCCAGTTTGGTTTGGTTTGTACTTGATGTCTTTAGGATTTAATGGCTTCTAAAGAAGCAGCTCTTCTCTTTCTGTCCCTGAAGACATGGACTCCAGTCTCGTACTCTTGCCATTTTCCTCATGTTGAATCTGTGGCTGTAAGCTACACATAAAATCAGTTCAGCTAATGGAAAAAACTAAATATGCTATTTACCAAATCAGCTAGACAAAGTGACTCACCCTGTGACCATACAACCCTTGCATCTGACACAAAGAGGGGTGGGTCAAAGAAGCCTTCAGTGGGACTGATGCTTTTGGTGCCACTCAGTGTGGGGGCACCACAGCTGACCCATCAAATCACACTTCTGGGCTGACACATTTTGCTCTGACTTGCTGTGTGGAAAATGATGGATGGAAAATACTGTCCATCACCATGGATAAAACAGCAGTGACTGTGGCCTAATAAAAAAACCTGAGAACTCTCTCTCCTCTCCAGCTTCCCAGCCTTCACCAGTGTGTGAACTCAGTGTCCTGGGAAGAAAAAGAGCTCCTGCTCAGTGAAGCAGAGGCAGCAGTGCTTTTCTGGCAGCCTGGCTCACAGGGGACACACAATCTCAATATGCTCCCCCAGATGGAGACCTCCCATTTGATTGCTCCTGATCCATTACCACCTTAACAGCAAGCCAAAATAATTTCAGTATAGCAAACATTCCTTGCATACAAAACAAATACCACACACAACCCCCTCTGAAGGGGAAGAGAAATAAGAATTCAAGGACCAGGACCATGTAATTACATGCATGAGTTCATGACTTGCTGTGCACATTTCACTAATTCCACTAGATCTCTTCAAGTGCTCCAGCATGGTAAATGACAGAGCAAGAGTTACCATTTTTATAACACCCACCACTATCTCCATACCTCACTGTTCTTCAGACTGCAGTCAGCATGGTTTCAAAAGCAAAGGAGATAAACCTGTTTTAGATTGCCATGTTGAGCAGCTGTATTTATTCAGCCAAACAAATAAACCAGTCAGCCCAAACTTTTAGTTCAAATGTGTTGTAACTCTAATTGCAATGGGAGGAATGGAACCCTCCTCCATTTCCGCTATGAATGACATTCCCAAAAAACTATTTAAGAAAAATCTCTGAAATAAATTAGTAAGAAAATTTTCCCTTTGTTAACACTCTAGCAATGGAGAAGAATCTTCTTGCAAATAGGCATTTGGGTGATACTTATGATCAGTGTAAAATCAGTGGTCATCAATCTAAACTTAATTCAATATATTTGTAAACAAAAATGGTTACTTTTGGTCCTTTTCTTTGTGACATGACTATTGAGCAGAAATAAATTTGCTTGGATGTCTCTTTCCCAAATATCTTTCTGTCATGTTTGCATTATGTTTCACCCTTAACTCTGAAATTTCAGAGTTTGCAATACTCATGTTGCAAACAGGAGCAATGCCTCAAATATTTTTTCTGTTGATATATACTCCCAATTTTAACTCCATCTTAGCACATTTTAATCTGGGAATATTTTTGACGTAGAAGTCACCTGATTCTTTAATTATTGCAAATGTAATACATGGACATAGAACAAAATAAACCAGCACAGGAATGTGTTTCTCATTTCCCCCAGCATGCTTTCCAACATCTCTGCATCAATTGCCATTTGAGGGCCCCATGATCCTCAGGTGAGAGATCACCTGTGTACAGAAGCAGAATATGAACATTTGTCTTCATGAAGCAGCAATGTTCAGATCTCTCAGCTGTGGTGATGATTCCCTATGTTCTCATGAACCACTGCTTTGGCTGATAGCAGTTGCACTTCAGCAACATGAAAAATACATGTTCTAGATGGGCACCTTCTGCAAAATCACTGCAGCTTCTGCACCACTGGAAAAACGCAAGGATATGGACACCATTTTGAAATAGGACAGACCTCTTTTCTCTTTAGATCTCGCTAGAGAGAATATCAGATCTCAAACTTTCATGAAAAAGAAGCAGCAAGGTAGAACTATTGATCTAGAACACAGCACTTCAAGTGTCAACTGTACATAAAATTTCTGCAATTTTTAAATATGCGTGGGGCTTGCACTCATCACTACTTAATTTGAACTAGAATTCCTACCACCTCTTCATGTTTTTATGTGACTAATGGAATACCTCAGGATTCTCCTCTTGTCATGAGAGTATGTAAAAATATATGTCTTCTTTCAAGTGAATACTGTCTTAATTCCCAATTACAAAACTTAGCCTTGAAGACCCTCTAATGGAAGGGAAGTTCATTCTTCAGTGTAAAAGTTAGTACAGCTTTTAGGAAGTTATGATACAGATATATAAATTTATCTAGAATGAGGGAAATGTTTCATCATATGTAAAACATGGGCTACATATGCTAATTAGCCAAGCTTTAGTACCTCATTAGGCACTTCCAAACACTTACTGTCCATAACAGTAAGCAGACTATGACTAATGCCAAAAAGGCACAGAATATAATGCAACAGACTCATTTCAAAGTCACATTCAATTGTTTTAATTACCTCACTGGTATAGGTCACTTCATGTCAGTTTGTCTAGCCCATAGCCCAATCAGTTTATCCATGAGGATGTTATGGAAGGTGGTGTCAAAAGCCTTGCAAAAGTCAGCACAACCACCATCCCTCTTCTCTCATCTACCAAGGCAGTCATTTATCTGTTAGGCTGGTCAGGCACCATCTCCTCTCCATAAAACAATGCTGAATACTCCCAGTTACTTCTTATTCTTAATATTTCTGGAAATTATTTGCAGAAGGATTTGCTCCACAACCTTTCCAGAAATCAGGGCAAGACTGATTAGCCTGGAGTTCCCTGGATCCTCCTTATCCTCCTTGAAGGCAGAATTGACATTTGTTTGGTTGCAGTCCTCAGGAGCATTCTCTGACCATTGTGACCATTAAAGACAACACTGTCCTAGCAGTGATATCAGTCACCTCCCTCAGCACCTTTATGTGCAACTCATCAATCCCATGGACTTCTGTATGTTCAGTCTAAGTATTCCCTAGCCTGATCATCCTCCACAAAAGAAAGTTTTCCTTCTTTCAGACCCTTGTATCAGTGACCTGGGGATGCAGAAGGTGGCTCTTACCACCAAAAATGGATGTAGAAAGAAAAAAAGGGATTGAGCAGTTCAGGTTTTCCATGTGCTTTGTTACCCTGTTCCCTGCTCTATTCAGTGGCAGCCCAACATTCCTCCTGCTGTTCCTATTACTGGTGATTTGCCTACAGAAGCCATTCCTGCTCCTTTACCTGTTCCTGTTAGATTCTACACTAGATGAGGTCTGGCTTTCCTTACTCCATCTGTGTGCAAACAGGTAGTGCCTTCTACAATCCTCCTGACCTAAGCCTGCATCTACATATTGCCAAATGCCATTTTTCAACTTCTACTCTGACACATAGTTTTCTGTTCTTGTTAAGAGCCAAAAGATTTCTGGCTTTGTCTTTTATACACATAATTTATGGTATAAGTTATAATATGTCTCCACTAAAAGCATTCAACTTGTACCCAGATAACTCCAACTGTGCATTCACAGAGCACAAAGCATGGATTAGTCAAGTTTTTTCATTGACCTCCAAGAATGGAAACTGAATACCTTCAAATGCCTCTTAAGATGTGGGGGAAAGATTTCAGCCTCATTGTCATGGGATAAGGAAAGAAATGGGCATTAACAGAAAAATGGGGGGAAAAAAGAGATTTGGGTATGTTCAACACTCCACTATTCTAGTGGTCATCAATAGTTTTGTAGGCACCATAGAAAGCAAGAGCTAGAAGGCAATAGTTAAAAGAAAATTACAGTAGGAATTTGTGTACAAGGCTATGATCCATGGTAGAAAATAGCAATAGAAAAATAGACAAAGACCTGGATCCTAAAGGTACACAGGCAGTGAGTTGGGTGGCTCAGTCTGTACTCACTTGAGAATCCAGGCTAGAATTACTTACTCTATTATTTAACACTTGGGAGTGATGTCTAAAATGGAGGCACGTGGGAGAAAGGGATATGCATAAACATATCACAGGGCAGCCATTTAGGTCAATTCCTTTTTGGTAAGGCATCCCCAGCACTCCCCTCTGGTTATTATAACACCTACTCCAGATACTGTATTCTGTATGGCCCTGGTGTGAAAAGAGAACCTCAAATTATACAGCAGAGCTACAAGTTAACTTGAATTAGGTGTAACAAATGTGATGAAACTGGACATTTTTAAGTATGTTAGGGAAAAGAAACTTCAGGGAAGAGAGATGGTAGCAACAAAAATATTAAAGAATACTGGGGGGATTGTGTAAAGAGTCTTAGGGGACATGAGGATCATCACCTCTGTTTTACAGCTAGAGAGGCTGGTGTCCTGAGAGGCAATACAACTCATCTGAGCCCACTCACGAGGTAAGTGACAGAGCACAGAATGGAATTCCACTCTCTTGACTCAGTGCCCTGTTCACAGGACCATTTGGTAATGACAAATCACCTGCAAGGAGTTCTCAAAAATGGAGGCAATGGCCAGGGAATTCTTTCCAGTCATTACTGTGAAGACTGTGGTAGAAAATATTTCCTCCCTTTTAAGTCAAGAGACAATTTATGTTCATGTCACTTAGACTTTGGAAAGATCTCCCATCATGTGTCCTTGGAGAATCATCCTCAGAAATACTGAAGAGAAGGATGATGTATATGAGGATACAACACACACTGATCAGTGTTGCCTTCCAGTGATTAAATACAAAAACTTCTTGCCTGGCTCCAACACATCAATTGAAATATCTTTTCAATTTACCAAATACACCTGTGGACTTAAACTAAATCTTGGGGATTTTTTCTTTGTTGAAATTCACTACATATTAAAAACCTTTAATCCACTTCAACCTCCTCACATCTCCAAACCCTACTTCCTACAGCAAACCCTCCAAACCCTACATCTAACCTCAGATTTGAGAAATACCTTTCTCCCTTTTACCAGTTACTACAGCTGGTCAGTTCAGTCTCCCCGAACCACAGATGACTTCCACTCACTATCCTGTCCCCCTCCCCACATGACAGAGTTGCCTCCCTTCTCCAATCAAAGTGTGAAGTAAAGCAGCAACACCAGTCTGGGAGGCTGTAAGGAATTGAACTGATCAAAAATCTAAACCATAAGCATGGAAGTAAACAACAAAAACACCACACACAATTTAAACCCAAAACATTTGATCAATATTAACCAACTTATGGCAACTCCTGCTGTATTTATGTATAGGGATCACATGAGGTAAAAGGAGTATAAATCATGGGATCGTGCATCATCCTGCTAAAGGAGTAGCAGACAGTCAGCAAGTTGTAGATGATGGACTTGGGGTTCAGGGGGTTTATTTGCCTGGGTTGTTGCTGTTGTTTTTTCTAAGTACAGTTTTCAAAGGTGTTTAATTAGCTAATGTGCTTAACCCTTCACTTATGTGACTGATCCTTCAGATTTCTACTGAACAGCAGTGAGGACTCAGAACAGGCATTTTTACTACCTTGCTGAGTCAGCACTTCCAAGAGGATTCTATGCAATCTTTCAAACTGCAGACAATCATAGTGAATCTGATCCAACTTCCTGCAACACAGCCTGAAAAATTTCGTCCCCTCAAATTTTGAGTCTGACACCTGGACTTCAAGAAGAGAAGTCAGTCTAAAAATCAATTCTGTTTTGGTATAAACAAAGATAAATACAAGCCATATTCATCAAAGCATAAGTTATCTTCAACTAAACCTGCTTGGGTGGATGGGTCCTTGATACTGCAAAGTATCAACGTCTTTACCAATAGCCAAGTGTAAAATCTACTGTATGCTTTGCTTTAATTGAGGCATTTGTGTCAACTTCTGGCTTCTGGCTCATCCTCTCAGCTCATTCCACTGCATAACCACATGGGAGGGGAGTAGGGGTTGTTTCAGGGGAGGTACAGACTTGCCATTAGTAAACACAGAGAGGGTGGCCAGACCCTGGAACAATCATGCAACAGCAGTGGGTGCCCCATGCTTGCCAGTGTTCAAAAGATATTTAGACAATGCTTTTAACAATCTGCTTTACTTTTGGCCAGCCCTAGAGTGGTTCAGCTCAGAAACATAAAAGAGGGGTGGAAATATGCTCTCCATGTCTACACAATGGCTTGGGCCCAGAAGAAGTCTAATCACACCTACAAAGAACTGTGACCAAAGATTTCAATTACCTGCTCTACAGATGCAGACAACTTGACATGTATCTTTAACCTTAAATTTTGGCCTGTCAAACTGAGGCACAAAACCCTGCTGTGCTAAAATTAGATCAACCTTTGATGGCAGACTTTGTCAAGAAGGAGGTGGGAAAAAAGTAATCAGACAACTTCCAAGCTGCAAAATCTGTCCTTTTTTGCTCAAGTCCCCTCAAGTTTTCATGTGCCTGCCTTGTGCTTCTGTTCATAATAGAAGCATGTTCCTACTGAATAGCACTAATTCTGATAGCAACACAATGTCTTATGTTGATTTAAGGATGGAGAGAGCACTAACTAGAGATACTGCTCAATATAAGTGCCAAAAAACCAAACACCTACAGTCCACTCTAAGGCCGCTCTTGGTTCCTTCACAGGTCCATTGGTGACTGGAATGTTGAGGGTATGCACAGGAGCCAAGTGCTGGAGGCCTGACCTGGAGATTGCCTTCCTGCAAATTGAAAAGAAAAACACAGATAAATGGAGTGTATATGTGGAGTGCATATATAACAAATATATCTCTCCAACATAATTACCCAGCATCCTCCCCAACCTTCTCCAGAAATCAGAAGAGGCAGCAGTGCATTTCATTTCAGCTTCAGTGAAATGCCATCTCCTGCTAAAGCAGTTTAGGAAAAGAATAAAGCAACCTGATCACTGGAAATTACTGTTTAATGGAGATCAGTTACTCATCTGGCACTAAGCTGAAATATCAAATCCAGTGGACTGTCTGTGGTTCTGTTTGCCAGCAGAGTCCTCATGCATTACACCTATTCCTTACACACCAACTAGATCTGTGGAATCAATTTATGCATAATTCCAAATACCATTTATAGAGAGAAAAAATATGAGCTTATACAAAGAATCAAACACTTGTTGCTTTTACTTAGTTTATAGGCTGGGAAAAGTCATCTATTTAGCATCTAAGTGCATAAAACAAGTTGTGGGATGCAACTGGGAAGGGAAGTCATAAACTGCTACCTTCTTTGATCACAGCAGAATCCCTCAAGGAATCACAGCATCTTTTCACTTATATTTCGGTCCTATCTTTCTGGTCCAAAGTAATTTTTACAGCTCTTGAGGCACAGATGTGACCATCCTCAGAAGTCATGGGTGGTGGTCAGAAACACTCCTGAAGCTGCCCCTGCAGTGCTGATATCCCCCTGCCCATCTCCCTACAGACACCCAGCCCTGCCAGAGCTGCCTCACCAGTGAGCCCCCAGGTGGAAGCACTGCCAATGCACAGCTCAGCTGCACCTGAGCAGTCTGTTCCCTGCAGCTTCCCAGCATTACTGCACTGCACGTATTAGAACCTGATGGCAGCCATCAAAATAATCTCACAGCTTCAGCTGCAACGATTCAGAGGAGGACAATAATCATCTCAGAGATATCTCCCTTTGTAAGCCAGACACACACATCCCCCACAAAGTGAAATGACAGGCTGTTTGTGTAAAGTGCATTTTTGTGATACCGCTCCCACAGTGCTGCTGCTATTTATAGCATCTCCTAATCTTACCCCTGTCCCAAGGCAATAAAGGTCAATTGAGCCAGTGGAGACAATCCAGGTCAGCCATATGCTAAATAAATCTTTTCATTGTCCTGAAAATGTACAGTGCAATATATATCCACAGTAAAGGAGCTTGGAAGCCTCGCTCTTCACAGTGCATGTCTGGAAAAATAGAGTGAACCGAAGCAGAATCTCTTAAATCCCTTCTCTTGTGGGCAGCATGAACAACTCAGAACATTAACATCAACCTCCCATCATCCAATACCTTCTTTACACTAAATGTGGGAAAGACTGTGACATTAAGGAGTTTTTTCCAAAAATATTTTGCATTTGACAGAAAAAAAGGAAGAAGCCCAAGGAAAATTCTTTTACCATCTGGCAATGCATCAGGAGGGAGCAATTTAGCCAGAAAGATTTTATGCCAAATATATAAGTCCAACATAAGCTACACATCTCAATAACTGGATTAAGGCCTTAGAGAAATAAGCTACAAGAAACTAAAAAATGTTTTTAACTATATTTTTCAATAAAACTTCCCAATATTAGGCAGTCTCATTCCATGCTGTTTTCAGTATCAATGTGGTTATTCAGGCTTCCTAAACACAAGCGCACACTCTTGTGTCTATTTGTGGTTCACAACACGTTAGTTTATTTGGGTGGAAACAGGGCAGTATCATTTTTTCCACTCTGCATCACTGACAGGGGGAAAGCAAACCCACTTGGGCCTGTCCTCACAACAGAGGAAGGTAAATATGTGTAATGAGTGGTTGCAGACACCTCAGCACCAAGCCCTGGATAATATTTCAAGTCAGAATTAGAGATGTGCGAGCCTCCCACAGGAGAACCTGAGACTTGGCCCACATTTCTTTAAGAGCAAGCTGAGGCTGATGAGCCTTTTTGGGGGAGACCTGGCACAGTTTTGTGCCAACAGCCTGCCCTTTCTCTGCATGCCAAGATGGATTTACTGCTTTGTCTGGAAAGCACGCAAAACATAGGCATAACAATAATGCCTTTTTTGGTTTTTTTTGTTCCCTTTTTTTTTTTTCCTGGTCTATTTTAACATAAAACACTTAAAATTATCTCAGGAATTGCAATTTTGCATGAGCAAGCCAGAAGTGACCCTTAGGCCCAGGAACAAGCTAAAAATGTCTACTTTTGCACAGTTTCTTACCAGAAATTTTCTTTCAGAGCAAAGACAGACAAGGTGTCAAAACACATTGTAGGCACTGCAGAAGCCTTTCCCATTAAAAAGGAGACCAAGCTAAAGAGCAAACACATGGCCCTCTAATAAATGTAAAACAGACAAGAGAGGGGAAAATGGGGGGAAAGGGAAGGTAGCACGAATCTGATAACAGAGCAGATGCTGAGTATCCAGGTGATCATATCTCATATTACTTTGACAAACTACACCACCTGGCACTTTTCCAATGGCAAGGTAACACGATTGGCTTTTAGTTATCTTTCCCAGAAGTTTCATCTCCACTGAGCTGAGTGCATGAATGAAAACACAGGCTTGACAGTCAGTCTTTCCCATAGAAGTAATCACTGTTCCCCTGATAACAGAGAGACAGAAAAAGTGAATCTGTGGGTTCGTCATATATTCCACTCTTCAGACTATGAAGAACACAACTTTGTTAAAATGGGCACATCCAGCCCAGTTGCTGATGTAGTAACCAACAGCTAGGAAATATTTAATCATAAATAACAAGCTATATTTCATATAACTACTTTTTCACATCCAGTAATCAGTTATTTGTAGTAGATATTATTGACTTAGCTAACACACCAATATTGAGAACAGGCATGGGTACATATAAATGCCTATGCCATTGAATATACAAAATATCTGATACTAATTCCATAGTTGATACCACTATGGTAATTCTTTAACAGAATAGTCAACTTTCTTGAAAATCAAAAGCAATTAGATATTCAAGACATTCGAGTACACTAACTGACTTTTTTATTTTTTCAAAGCATTACATTTGCATTTTGCTGAAAAAGTCAGGCAAGACTCAACCTACTTATTAGATCAAAGGATGCATATTTGATCAGGGGAGATTTGAGTTTATATCCCAGCCTTTGGTTTTATTGAGTTTTTCCTCCACTGAAAGTATATAAATATCCTCCAATGAGTTCTTTAGACTCAATGGTTTTTCTTGAACCTTCAAAGACCACAACAATTAGTCAATAGTATGCAACCTATTTAAGTACTAGAAAAAAATCTCTTTGGAATAGAAAGAGTAAGTTACTGTTGCATGTGGTTAAAAGCTTTGACTGTCAATTTATTTGTCACTGGTGTTGGAGTTGCTGCCTTTCCAAGGCTGGGTTTATCCTCCTTTGTTTATGAGCATTACCATTGGGGTAGGCTCTATGCTGCAAGGCTGAGAGAATATAAAAATGCAGAGTCTGGCTTCCATAGATCCTATGGCTAGGACATCTGCAATGAAAAGATGTTTTTTGGGAGTCTTTTCTCAGTTACCTAGATATTCACAGACAAAGGGACAATCATTTGTATAATGATGTTTAAGTTACAGTAGCCCTTAATTTCTTTAAATATACAATGTGGATAAACCCTACACCTGCCATCCCTCAGCTTTGCCAACTAGAGCTTGAAAAGCCCTGTACAAGGCCAGACAGCACCTGTATTCTGTATGAACAAATTTTATGTGCTGGAGTTTATTTGGAGGTGGTTTTCACTCCTGCAATTTGGTGCTTATGAATCTTATGAAGAAAATGTACTGGCTAATCTCTGGCATTATTTAAGTTTTCCCCCATGCATCTCTGCTGATTGCATCAGGAACCCGAATCCCACTGTTCCCAGCTTGCCTTCTGGGCATTGTTCTCCTTTTTAGCTGACCACTGGGCAGTGATTATTTCACTGTAACATTGATTCCCAGATCTTTTGCATTTGCTGTGAAAGAAGCCAACTTCAGCCAAATCAAATAATCTGTCTGGTGCACCAACCCATTCCTGAGAGCAGCCAGTAGCAGGCGTTCAGAGAAGCACTGGCACAAATTGGGTGAGCCTTCTCCTGACATACTCCAGTCACAGTTTCCAGTAATCAGTAGTTTAAGGACTTCCTGAGCTGGAGGCTGCTTCCAGACCTTTGCACTTAATAGCCTGTAATGGCTTTTTACTCTAGGAATGTGTTGGTCCTTCCCTGAATCCATTTATAGTCTTAGGCCCACAGCAGGCTATGTAATAAGCTCCACAATTTAATTACGACAAAGTAAAGTACTTCCTTCTGTCTGTTTTTAAAATTCTGCCTGATAATTCAATTTCTGTATGAAATTGTAACAGCAAGCAACCCCTTGCCTCTCTACACTACACCTTCTGCAATTTTGTGAATCTATTGATATATCCCTCAAATCACCATAAGCCCAAGTGGAAGCACCCTAGACTACTTAGACCTCTGCCTATCCTGAACCTGTTCTATCTTTATCAAGGTTCTGTAGCTCAGTTATGGGCGTTCTTTGATGTACAATTGCCAGAACCAGAAAAACTATTCAATATCTGGCTGCACCAAAGTGGTGGTGTCATCACACTTTCTGCACTGTTCTCTTTCATTATCCAAAGGTCTCTTTCCTAAGTGGTAAATGATAATATAAAGTCCAAACCTGACAGCTTTTTAAGCCTGCACATGCATTATTTTGCCTTCACCAATCTCACATTTCAAGTGCAATCTGCTTCAGTCATTCAGCATGATGAGATCCTTCTGGAAATTTCTGCAGTCACACCATGCCCACCTTAATTGTGCAAAGGAACAAGAAGCTTTACCCACTTCCATTTTGCTTCCAGTGAGCAGCTGGAAGCTGCTCCCATCACAGATCTCCAGTGGTCCTCACCAGTAAACACTGTCACCCTGGTTTTGAAGACTTTTCTGTGCCTTCTGTAATGTTCTTCATATTGGAGTCACAAATTTTACTTTATCACACTTTCTACTATAAACAGTGGCCATGTTTTGCTGTCTTTCATTGTTTACAAATTTCTAGATGGGAAGAGAAAGGTGATTGACAGTTGGCTTGACCAATGTGGATTGAGAGGTAGAATTCCCTCCTCCAATCCACAGGCCCCATAAGAAATGTATAAAACTGAGTTTTGTAAATAAACTCGTCCCTTTTTCCTGCTTCGCTCACCAGCGTGTCCTCGTGTGGTTCTTTTCATGTCATCTGTGACATAAACACCAAGGTAAACCCTGAACACCCCCCTATTGCTTGCTGCACCCAAACAGTTGTTTAACCATGAGGATACCATGCCTTTCACCCCTGGTTTCTGTACCAGAAGCTGTTTTGCTTCCCCCATCAAAGCTTTCTGGAAGCCCACATGGGCTCCCCTTGGCCAGGCCACCACAGTTCACAGGTCTCATGCCTTTGTCAGTACCCTCTGCAAGATTCACTGGTCCTGGTGTGGAGGAAGCTGTGCTGGCTCTCCTCCAGCACATCACATTCAGCTGTGCATTTACTGATCCTGCATCTTAGCAGCAGCTTTACCAGTTTCTCTGATTAAAACTTGCAGCACTCTGTGAACCTGTGTGACCACCCCACTCCTTTAGGAGTGAAGCTCACTTAACAGAGGATTTATAAAGCCCTCTCAGCAGTTTCTTATCTGGATTCCACCAGAATACTTAGCAAAATCAAACCTTAGTGATTAATTACTGGCCCTTTTGTCAATGTGGTTGTGAGGCTCCTGCATGAACCATGCCATTTTCCTCAGGTTCATCCACACAAGCAGCAGCTCAGCCTAGGACATTCTCAAGGACCTTCAGCAGTGAACACTGATGCAAAAAATTCAATTAGCACTAAAAGAAGCAGACCTTTCAAAACTCCTCACAAAATGCTTTCCTAAGCATCTGTCACTCTCTGCTGCCCAGGAAACCACCGTATGGAAAAGACAAGATTTGGGTAATTTCCCAGCCAGCCGACATCCACATCACCAATACCCCAAACAAACCTTTCCCGCCTTCCTCTCCACCCCTCACCACACAGAGCTGTCCAAAAAAAAAGGTGCATGGGAACCAGCACATATCCATGGAACACTGCAGCTCCATGCAGCTCTGGGCAGCTTTGCTTTCAGCCTTCCTGTACCAGGAGCAGCTCATGTCCACTAGGGACTGACCTGAAAAGAGTGAAACAAACTTCCACAATCATCCCAGGTACCTCAAACAGCAACCACAGAGCTGTAACACAGTGCATTGACTCCCTAGCAAGTTCTGGTAGAAACATTTGGATCTATCACATCAAACACTTTATTCAGCTTATATTGAGCAAGTGCAAGACCAAACAGAGCCAACAAGCCCTCTGACAAAAGGAATTACGAGGCAAAGCTAAAGAAGCAGAAAAGAACTGTGGAAAGTTGGATCAGGTTAACAGAGGAAACGCCTCTACCACACAATGATGTCTTTTCTGTGCCAACACTGCAGTTCACAGACACTTCTGTGTTGTGCACATGAAGGGATATTCTTTAAAAGGAAGCCTTTTGGTATTCTTGCCCCTCAAATTCTGGGTATAAGAATGGCAGGTTACTTTTCCTGTCCCAAAAGAATAAAATGGATTCATGAAACAGGTTGTGTGTTACAAGAGGCATTCACAAGTTATGGCATGAATATGTTTGCAGTTTCTTCAATGTAGACATGCAAACCATCACTGCCCTGTGGTTATACTTGGGACTTGATTTAGTGTCAAAACAGTGCAAGTCTAAATGCCAAAGATCTCTACTATATATTTTTTTTCTCTTCTCTGCTTCACTTGACCAGTAAGTACACATTTAGCACCAAATTTTACCTTTTGGAAAGCAATTTATGGTTTCAATTTGATTCTGAACTGTGCTAAATTATTCAATCCCTTAAATCTTATCTTCCATCAAGAGTTCATCTTCTCAGAAGCCAGAGAAAGCACAGAGTTTTGTGTCAGCTCCTATCAAGGTGACCAATATATCTTGTCCTAGATCTGCAAGTCACTTCAGAGTCTCTATTGCACTAAAATCAGGGTGACTTTGCTCCTGCATGCTGCCATTGGCCAGGCCCTGGATCCAGCTCATTCCCCTGGAAACTCTGTAACAATCCTCATCTGCAATGTGGAAACTGAAAGTGGCTCAGATCCAAGACTTGGATAATTAATAAGATAATTACAAGAAAAAGTCAAAGGCATGTGGAATTCTCTCTGAGCTCCTATCAGAGCTCAGATTTCCATATATCAATAGTTAGCACCCGTTTCTTCTTTCTGCTCACTTTGGGGTTGTTTTTGCCTTTACTCTTAATTTATTCTCTAGATTTCTTAGCAGACAGACTAAAACCTGAAGGAGACCTATGGTACAAAGCAACTAAATTTTAGGACCAATAGGATTTCTCCCAATATTTTGTTTAAAATTTCTGAAAAGATATGTACAAACAGGGTGATTTCTCTTGCCACAAAAAGTGACAAGCCTTGGAGGACTCCCTGTAGTAACAGAAATGTCAGGGTTAAGTTTCATGAGGAGAAAAGGAAAAAAAAAAAGTGATACAGTTGGTGATGCAATGATCATGAAAAGATGAAGAGTATTCTCTAGCCCTGCAATTTACTGAGAAAGGGGCTGAAAAAGGAGCCTAGGAAAGCTGGGGATAAAAGACACAAAAGCTCTCTTGAACTGATTTATTTTGCTTTATTTTTACTTCAGTCAAAACCAATTTGTTTCAGAAAAGGGTTTAAATTTTTTCTAGTCTTTAGCTTTTAAAACTATGAATATCAGATCTGGAAAAGATCTTTTAGGTCATGAAAGCCAGACAACTCTATTTCAAGCAAACTTACATGTTTAAATTCACAAAGTTAAAGACCCATTTAAAATCTAGCCAGATTGTACCTTCTCTCTTTTTCCTACTGAGAAGCTATGCTAGATCTCTACCCTTTTCATCACTAAAATCCCCTTTTTTTTTTTTGTAATTTCCATCCAATATGCATGCCCCTGCATAATCTTCCATAAATTCATGTTATTAGGATTTTCACATTTCATCCAAAGAGTTAAAGTTGAACTGACAACCAATGATTTTATATGATCCTTCTACAGAATAAAAGACACCTGAAAGTTTTGATCCAGAAATCTTTAAACCTTTGGATCAAAATCCTTTGACTGTGTTTATGTAGGGCAGAGGTGTGCATAGGGAGTTAGAAGCTCACATTTCAAAGATTCTGGAATCAATCATGTGACCAAGATGATAAATTCAATCACTGTCTTTCCAAGCAAACAACAAGAAATGCTCTAGGGAACTCTGAGCATAAATGATTTCCAGCTGCATCACAGACTGGACATCAGCATTAGAGAAGACTGATAGGTTTTCACTATTTCAGAAAGCAAAAGATGTCTGAATGGGAATTATTTCCATAACACATTTTCATACATTTCATCCAGACAAAAATCAAGGGATATGCAGGACCTGCATTCTGTAGTTCAAGTATAGACAAACAGTGGTGACAGCAAATTGGATGGATATGTCCATGGTATGACTGTGACTTTTTTTTTAAATAATATTCAAAAAAAAAAAAAAAAGAGTACAGCTATTCTATGCTATCACTCTGCTAACCAGATTAAAAAATTAAGCTCTTTTTTCAGGGTACTTCTTGATGGCATCAATCAATATTCATTTGATCCAGAAGATAAGGAGAAGGAAAACAAAACAAAACAGGGAGGAAGGGAGGAATTTAGAGCAACATTTTAACATTAGTCTTGGAAATGTTCTCTTGCCACTCAGATTCTAGCACATGCTCTCTAACATAACCTAATTTAAGGTAATTTCTATATCAGATCAGGATCCTTCATTGGCATAAGTGATTTACACAAGCTGAAATGTCAGTATGACTCAAGAACTATATAGCCTCACATAATCTATGTAATGAACTACTATGTTTTTCTTATTTTCTACAAATCCAATGTGTGCCTTGCAGTTTTGCACTGTAAGTTTCAGACAGTTGTTTCAAATATGAATTATTTGGAACCTTTCCACACCCCTGAATCATTAAGTGTTCTTTTCTTTTCTTTCTTTGTGTACTATTTTTTCATTGAAAATTGAGACACCAAATATTGGGATTGTCCATTTCCACATTTTCCCCATTATAAAATTTCATTTAGCATGGAGGAGGTCTCAGAGGGGTTAAAAATAAAAATCTCCCATTTCTGGGTATCCAAACAAAAATGGAAAAGGTAATGGAGATTCATACTGACTAGACAAAAGAAAAATAATTCCACAGTTTATAGACCGTGGATTTAAGAAAAAAAGGAACATTATAGGAGATGCCAAAATAAGTTTATTAGCAAGTATTTTTATAAGAATCAAGTTTTCTTCCTTCCAGACATATAAATACCTAGGACTCAATGAAAGACCCAGAATAAAAGCAAACGTTTAAACAATCCAAAACAATCTTTTTTTTTTTTTCCTAACAAAAGATTTTGCAAGCACACAGGTCACAGAAACAACCTCTCTTCTGAAAATCAAGTTAGACTTTCACACTCTAAACACAGAGTCTAGAGAGCAGTGCAGGGAAAGGAGTTCAGGGTTTCCCTGCATAATTAATTGGAAAAAGAAAATTTAAAAAAAGGCATGGGAAAACGAAAAAGTCTATATTTACTTTTCGTTAGAGTGACACTCAAGAAAGACAGATAAAAATCTAAAACTACTATGCCAGGTAAAACAAGCACCACCATTCTCCAAGCACTTGCACCTTTAATCTCTCCATACCATTCCCAACTTTCTTCCCTTCCCCTGGCATGGTTTTTATGCACCCACCTCAAGCAAGCAGATGTGTGTCCCCCACTCTCAATTCCCTCTGCTTGAGGCAAACTGAAAGAGCTCAGCAGAAGGTGGCGAAAGAGAATTTACTGCAGTAAGTGAATGGCAGATGAAAACAGAAATCATCAGTTCCCCAGCAATTCTGTGTAGAAACCTGTCTCTGCAGGACCCCATCTAAAACTCAGATTCTAATCAAAAGGTTTTGATTACTTTTAACAAGTTTTAGGATGAAAGAATAGACGGTTAGGGATAAAATTTCATCCAAAAAAAACTTAAACCAGGAATGAAGGATGTGTATAGAAAATACAATAAATCACCATCTTCCCCTCTCCTCATCAGCAAAAACTGTATGGCAATACAGCAATGAGGAAAAACTGCACCTCCTGACAAGATTCCCCCTCTCCCTTCAGTCCACAGAAAGCAGAATACTTAAAAAACAGCTTAAAACTAACTTCCAAAACTGGAATAGAATTTGACTCAAGCCTGGCTCTGAGGTGTTAACCTCAGAATACCCAGTGTGTTTATGAAAAATGAATTCAACTCACAGAATCACAGAATATGGGGGTTGGAAGGGACCCATCAGGATCAAGTCCAGCTCCTGGCCCTGCACAGGGCACCCCAAGAATCATTCCATGTGCCTGAGAGCATTGTCCAAACGCTTCTTAAACTCTGCCAGGCACGGTGCTGTGACCTCTGCTGTGGGGAGCCTGTTCCAGTGTCTGACCACCCCTTGGATGAAGAACTTTTTCCTGATATCCAACCTAAACATGCCCTGATGCAGCTTCAGGCCATTTCCTTGGTCCTGTCATTGTCACCACAGAGCAGAGATCAGTGCCTGTCCCTCCTCTTCCCTCATGAGGAAATTGTAACTGCAGCGAGGTCTCCCCTCAGTCTCCTCCAGGCTGAGCACACCAAGAGACCTCAGCTGCTGCTCACAGCTTCCCCTCCACACCCTTCACCATCCTCATGGGCCTCCTCTGGACACTCTCTAACAGTTTATCACTAATAGTCTAAAATAGCAATAGTCTTTCTCACACTGTAGCACCAGAACTGCCCCCAGCACGGGAGGTGAGGCTGCCCCAGGTCAGAGCAGAGCAGGACAATCCCCTCCCTTGCCTGGCTGTGATGCTGTGCCTGATGTACCCCAGGACAGGGATGTCCCTCCTGGATGCCAGGGCACTGCTGACTCATGTTCAACTTGCCATCAACCAGGACCTCCAGGGCCCTTTCTGTGGCACTGCTTTCCAGCCTCCCATTCCCCAGTCTGTCTGTACATTCAGGGTTACCCTGTCCCAGGTGCAGAATCCAGCAGAATCCACCCTTTCCCTTGTCGAACTTCATGTGATCACCCACTGGGTGATTGCCCAGTCCCCTCATCTGTCAATGTCTCTCTGTAGGGCCTTCCTGCCTTCAAAGGAGTCCACAGCTCCTCCACTTGTGTCACCTGCAAAGTTGCTCAGTATCTCTGCCAGTTCTGCATCTAAGTCATGAATGAAGAGGTTGAAGAGCACAGGGCCGAGGATGGAGCCCTGCAGAGCCTCACTGGTGACAGGCCCCAGTTTGATGTCACCCCATTCACAGTAACCCTTGTATAAACCCATATAACCCGTTTATTGCAATTGCATAGTCAGATAAACTGTTCACAGTATAACATAATCCTTACTGCAATTGTATTTGTTCTTATGCTGCAAAACTGTGTAATTACAGTTTCATTTTTAAATTGCTAATTGTCATATGTTGTATTTCTCTTCTCACATTTTAACGAAAAAAAGGGTGAATTGTGGAATTGCATTTTATGGAAATGTTATGCTCTGGCTCACCCCTGGAAAGTGTCTGGTTTATGCCAAGTCTGTACCCTCCCTGCAGTATCGTGTGTCTGTAACTCTACTGGATGGAGAATCTCACCGCGCCCACTTTGAACCTCGCTGCTAAGGGTGCAAACAGAGAGGGCTCCTCCTCTTGGCCATGGAGGTCTCTGGAGGCTCTGCTGCTCTTCCCTTCCCTTTCCTTTCCCCCTCTCCCCGTCCCTTCCCCCTCTCCCTCAGTGACCATGCTGCCTTCCCGGGGTCGAACTCCAAATAAACCCTCACCTCATCAGCACCTCAGCAGCTCTGGAGTCTCCTTGCCTGCCTGCATGCAAACACCAATGACCTTAGAGCCCGGGGGGCTCCTGGGGAACCCTCCCTGGGGACCCCCCAAAATCTAAATTACAACACCCCTGGTACCCAACTCCTGAGCCAGTGCTCACCCATTTCATGGTGTTTGTCGAGCTGTTTGGCTCTGAGCACACCATGAATTATCTACCAAAAATACTTATGATTGAAGCTTGTTCTTGGTAATCAGTTTTGGAGCTACACGTAACTTCCTGTTTTTTTAAATCAAACTTTCTCAGCAAACTTTAACATTTCTGCCTGGAGGAGAAATCACACCAGGTTTCACATCAGATTAGGACAACAACATCGCCTGTGTCACACATTGTTACAAATGTCACCAGAATCACAAGGAGGGCCTTCTCCCTTCAACGTGCAGCAGACGCTGAACTGCGCTGCAGGGAGAGGGAGAGGCACTCTCAGTCAGGAGAGAGATGATTGCATTCCCTGCCAACCCCAGGGGACAGCTGTCACAGCCCGGAGCCCAGGTCTCAGGAATAGGGAAGCTTTCAGGGAGACATTGAGGTAGAAAAGTGCAGGCAGTGCATCAGCTAACATAGTGATCTTCCTGGCTGAGCTCAAAGTGGAGGTCTTTAGCTTTTGTTAGCAGCTCTGTTGATCTAGTTAAACAAATGGTATAACTGGAGTTTGGGTTGTGCTTCTTTTCTTTTGGAATCAATTTAAGAAATGTTCATTTTTCTCATAATCTGCCCTTTTCTTTTTTCATCTAAATTCTGTTAAATTATACATATGTGGTTCTGCTTCCTCCCTGTTGACTCATCAGTTGTATACAAGCAGGCTAAAATAACCTCCACAATACAAAGCACTGTCAAATGCATACAAGAAGTAAACAACAGGGAGGAAAGAGATTTATTTTTCTTCTAATTTCTCTCTGGGTGCAGTAGCACTGGGTGCTGCTTTTCTTGTGCCTATATAGCTTCAGAAAAGTAAATTGCTAGTGCTCCTTCAGGGTTGGATAAACCCTCAGAAAGAATGACCTGAAAGCCTACCTTGGCCTGCAAGAGTTCTGGGCATTAACCTTATGACAGGACATGCCCTATTACTTGGACATTAATTTGAAACAGATTTTGAGTGTAAAACAGTAGTTTCTAATGCCACACTCTTAACTCTTGTGTTGGTGTATTGTTTAGCCACTGAGGTCAAAATACTTTGAAGTGTTTTGAAGTTAAGTCACTGATAAGACCAAAAAAGAAAGAAAATATTACCTGTTCAGGCGCTGGTTTTATTATGAAAGAATAAGACCAGAATCTGAGCCTCTTTTCTATCACTGAGCATTAAGATGTGAAGATAACTGACAGCACAAGAGATTAAAATCCTTTACCAGGAAATTACCAGAGCAAAAGGTATCAACTGTGCAACCATCCCACCCACTTTTACCCTGGAGTAACCCCCATAGCACTGAGAAGGCAGGTCAGACACCAGAGTCAATCCAACTCCAACCTCCTATTTTCTTGGGGTTTTTCAAGAAGGAAGCCATGGGTCCAAGTGTCTTAGCCCTCTTGCACAGCATAAAACTACATGTCCCTTAAGATGTGGCCTCTGTGGGAATGCTGAGTCATTTCACATTGGCACACGACTAAATAGTCATTAAATCATGCTGGTTTCAGGTAGAATTAAATCTGGATTAAAAACCAGCTAGAGGGAACTGCTCATCACGCCTTGAACTGGCACTGTCTCCAGATACAGCACTATTAAAACAAAGAAAATCCAGCTCTGGTGAATTGAAAGTAGCACTTTCCTTGTTTCATTACATCAGCCCCACCAAGCACAGTAAGGCACAGAAATGCAGTAATTTATTTTTCCCCCCACATATTTTACTGCCGCATCACCTGTTCAAAAAGACACACACACACAACCATTTCTTTAGACAGCAATCATCTGTTGGATGAAATCACACCTTGATCACAAAATTACCATTGTTGTCTCAAACAGGAGCAAAAATATCCCAGCTGCCTTTTGTGCCTGGCAGATACAGAAGCAGCCAGGCCAGGATCCCCAGTGGAAGCTCACTGCACACATAGGAGATGAAACCTGGCCTTTTCTTAGCATGGAAATCCAAACTACCTTGGATCATGTGATCTGATGGGATCACAATGTAGATGTGAAAAACACCCCAGTGCCGGTTACTTATGGTTATTCACCATGCCACTTTCCCAGCACCCAAAAAATTGACTGAATCACTGGGTGTTGTTCTGATTTGATTCTACATCCACTTTAAAGGGAGGAATAAATTCTCTCTTGAAACTCCATCCTTTATATCCCTTCAATAAAACCTTCAACAAAATATTAATAGGCAGTGAAGGGAAGGGAGAGAAGAAACATTTTGGGTAGGGTGTTACTGAAATAGTGTCACTGCCCTCTTTCTAGAGATGTTCCTTAGCAGGAGGGAGAGCACAGCTTGGCCAAACCAACCCCAGCTTGCTTGGGGACCTGGCCCACAGCACATGAGTCACTGAGGAGAAGGACATGAAGGAATTACACACTCCCACCCTGTGTGCTACTGCATCAACCTGCTCCAGCTTCATTCTTCCAGCTGCCTTCTCCAGAGCAGAAGGACAGAATGCACATAGTTACAAAGAAAAGAGAACATGAATAAAAGGCACATTGCAAAAGACAGAGAAATCCTGGAATTTTAAGGGGAGCATGACCAATTTCTGCTCAACCTAGGATTAAAATGTACTTTTCGGGACTGATTTTGCTGCTCTAAAAGTGAACATAATCATCCCATGCTGATGGTAGGACAGAGTTCACATCCTGACATTCACATGAGCAACGGGGAAGAGAAGGACAATACTCTGCTCCCAAGTCCTGCAAAAAGTCCCTAACTGGTGAAGTCAGTGTGACCACAAACCCCATCTTTGCTAGCTGCCCTTGCAGCAGATTATTTTGACAACTCCACAGGTGATGCTTCTTCCCTACAGCCACATTCAGGCTTTCAAGCCATGAAGTGATACTGAAAGGTTATGAAAAGTTCCTGCTGAGAAAAATCCACCAGGGAGGCAATTGCAGCTACTCAGTAAGATCCTTCCAGATACAGGCAGGTTACTTCTCTTAAAACAAATACTGCACTAAAGCTCTTGCACCGATAAAGTTCTGGGCAACAAAAAAGACAGAAAAATAAATCTCTTCTGTGGAAAAGTAAAATGGAAATAAAAAAAATATGTGAAGTACTCTTGATATTCCTTTGTCCCAGATTTTCTTCAATATATTAATTCAATAGTGCCTGTTCCTTGAGCTGAGTAGGGATGGCCACTTCTGAACATGTAGAGACCAGCAGCTACTTTGCTGGGATCAAGAGCCCTCATCCCCAACTGGCAAATATGGTGTAATTCCAACTCCAGTGAAGCAATAGCACTTTGGATCACTTGAGACATTATCCACAAATTAGTGCTCAACAGACTAACAGTATTATATTAAATCAATTATTTATAAGTAATACCAAGCAAGAACCGAGCACAGAAAAAATCAGGCATTTTCAGAAAAAATGAAAAACAACAAGAAAAAAACTCCAATTTCCATTACTGTTGGGAGGCACAGAAGCAGATAAGTTTTGTGTGGTGGGGGCAGATAAAACATTACAACCCACACCAAATGCTTCAACTTAAATTTTTAGGCTATTTAATTCTTACTAGTCCAAATAAGAGTGTGAAAATTACTTTCCCTTAATAACATCTCACTGCAATTGAGGCCAAGTCTGTGCCCCTTAGACTACAACAACCTGAAAAAACCTGCTGGCATGAGACACAGTGCTCTGAAGCTGCTCCTTCACACTGGTGTGAAAATCAAGTGCAAACTTCCCAATTAGCAGCACTCTTAAGAAAAACCAAGTAACAGTAAATTGTGTATAATAATAAAAATTGCAAAATCTACAGCACAGTGAATACCAGCTCAGATTCTTATAGGTCATCCAGAGCGTCCACTTATTTTGTTATTGTTATTGCTTTGGTTTTTAAGGCATCTGATTGCAAAAGGCAATAGTGAAACCACAGCCCATCCATAATGCAGAAAAGTCTGAATTTGCAGAGAAATTGATGCAGTAATTTTTTGTTATAAAAGGGTCATGATTCAAATGCCAATGGCATTGCTTCAACACTGTTGAAAATGCACTGCTAATTAAAGTGTACAAGGGATGAGGATGGATACCTGCACAGTCAATTTGAGTGACTGCTCATTTTGGGTAGGCTTTTAAAACAACATTGCTGGTAGCAGCAACACTGCAAGCCTAATTTTCTTGACAAGTCAGGATTCAGCTTTCCAAACTTGAGAGATTCTGCATTAACTGATGAAGACTGTAATTCCATCTGGGGGAACACAATAAATTTGAGCTTTGTTCTTGTGGTCTAGCATGTCACCAGAAACCTTTGCTGGAGTTACAGAAGTACTACATGCAGACAAGAGTGCATTACCTCATCAATAAAATGTTTTGGGAGCTTTTACAGAAGCAGCAGCAGAAAACCAAAGAGCAATTTGAACTTGAGAGAAGCTATTTGTTCTATCTTATTAGTTAATTTGTAAAGCCAAAATATACCGTCAACTAAAATAACAGTTTATTTGTAACTTCATTTTAAGCTTATAAGCAAAAAAAAAAGTTCTTTGCAGCACTATAAATTGTAACACTCCATTTCTATAGAGTGGTTCATATTGCAGGTTTGAAATACATTATAAAACATAGAGCAAGCCAGCATTTTGTAGATATAAACCAAGATACATCTTCCTCAGATACATTTTTTTCCCACAGAGCTCTGTATCTCAGCTTTGGTCAGAGCAGCTAATATTTTCAACAGATGCTGAGGATTGGATTTTCTTCTTTTAAAACAAATAAAAGGCATTTGCCATCATATCTCAACCAAATGACTGCGTCCTAAATTTAGAGCAGTATTTTAATCTTCTAATCTGTACAAGACCTTGCTCTGAGATCATGTTCACTTTGGTGTGTCCATCGTCACTGGCTTGAAATTCAGATGAGGAGGGAAAGCACTAACAATTGTTTAGTGAGGAATATTGCTTTGGAAAAGGGAGGAGACTTATTCAACACGTGCACATATCTGTCTCCCTAACATTCCAGTCTTCAAAATGTCCCCTGCAAATTAATTTACAGTTAAATTTATCACACCTTAATTGTACAGCTCACCAACCTCATCCTTCCCCTTAATTTCACCTGACAGGGAGACATTGAAGAAAACGAGGCCAGAGTCTATACAGAAGGAACCAGACTAACTAGAAACTTGCAGTGAAAGTAGGTTGCCCAGAAGTAAGGATCCAATTTCAGGTGCCCTGAGCCTTTCCCTGCAATCCCCAATTTTTAAGATTTTCTTGTGTTGCACTGAAGACCAAGTGACGAATTTGGTGCTATTCCCCCAGAGAGAATATTCCCCCCAGACACCTACACACCCTATATCTTCTCATAATTTTTAAGAGCTGGCTGGCGCTGAAGTAAATGCAAATACACTTGACACCTCTGGTTCAGCTCCGTATGTGATGTCCTAGATTTAGGGAGCTCAAAGGGAAATTATGTTACCTCTCTTCACCAGCAAGGTTCAAAAAGGCAAAACATAACTCTTCCAAGGTTGCAATAAAAAAGGAGGAATGAGATGGCAACAAAAATTAAGCCCATTGCTGAATCCAAAGCCTCTCTGTATTCTCATTTTACTACTTATGTGTAAATATATCATCCAGGTATCTTGTCCCATTTTAAGTTTGATTATCTGCATTGCTCCTTTGGCACTCTGTCAAGACACACATATATGTAGCTGTCATTATTCCAAGCAGGTTTTAACATTGTCAATTACAGAGTTTTCTGAAGGTTATTAGAAAAGAACAAAGTTCAGATGCAGAATAAACTGGAACAGTTTCTATCCAACTGGTGAAAGAAAGAAAACCTTTTTAAAATCTGAACAGGGATTTGATTCATATGCGGAAAAAATTGATGATTTATAAGATGAAGCAACAGGATGTATAATGTTAAAAATCTTTGGTTGAACCAGGTTTCATCTAATACAATATCTCTAACATCAGCATTGACTGGACTGGTATTTTATCCCTCAGCTTCAGCAACTGTGTTAAAGACTGTAATTTCCCATGCCACTGGTTAAGCCTTTTTAAACATATTCTTTACTTTGCCTTTTGTGTATTTCATCTTTCCAGGCACTGTTCATGGCACCAAGCACCTTCTAAAGTATTTTATTAGTCTTTACAGTAATATACTGCAAATAACTTAGAGCAAAGATCAAGGTGGAGAAATCACAGGATTTGAATTCTATTCAAATAGTCATGGCAATATCATGCATCTCATACTAAAGAGGAAACAATATGTATCCACATTAAAACACAAAATATCTGCACAGTTAATGGTTTCTTTTGACACTATACAGTGCAAAAAAGTCATTTAGACATAAATAAACCTTGCATCAGGAAATCCATGGGCATAATAATAAATTTGAAAGAAAATTTTAGATTACTTTGTTCATCTAGAGCTGAGGAAGAACTAAAACTCCCCAGTAGTAGTTTCTGGAGTAGTTTCTAGATATAACTTTCAGGTGATGAAAGCCCTATAGCTTCCCTTAGGAATCTAATCCACAGGCTACCAGACCTCTGGGACAAAGTCCTGGCTGCAGTAAATTTGTCTAGTTCCACTGGCTTCAGGCTAACTAGGTTGACTTCTCACCAGCTGATGTATTTTTACAGCAGTATAGAGCAGAATAAAATTAAATGTCATTTTTATAATTACCCCCTCATTTAACTCAATCTCTCTTAAAAGACTCCAGAACTGCAGGCTTCTTTGTTTTAAATGCTTAAACATGAGGTGAAAATGCTACCCAATAAATAAAGGACCTTTAAATTTCCAAAGGCATTTCCCCATGTTTCCATGGAAATGGGACTTCATTCTTTAACCAAGATGACATTAATGATCATATGCCTGAAGTCACACAAAAGAGGGAGAGGGGACAGGGATTGCCAGCTACTGCAGAGTGTGTGGATCTGGAGCACAGCCTCCCCAGTCAGGGGTAGGACTTGACACCCTCCCTGCAATGCAAAGCTTCAGCAGAGGCAGCTCTCACAGTGTTAGAACAGAGAGGGTTGCTGCTTTATTTTTCATTTGGCTCAGTAACCATGTTTGCTAACTGTAGAAGTAAAACAAATAAATCAATGGCATCATCATCTGAGGGAGGAAGAGGAGGAGTAGGAGAAAGAAAGGGCAGCTTTAATAAAAGCAACACTCTAACTGTGCTGCCGTGCTCCAGCCCCCTCGCCATGTGCCTTATCTGGGTTTTATGTAGCCCTGCACCCGTGGCTGTGTGCTGAGGACTGGGAAGGATGGCTGTGGGATGCTGTGTTGGAGGCTATCACAGCATGGGCTGACAGCAAACACCACAGCTCTGCTGGGCTGGAATGTGCCATCAATGACAGACCCTGCTGTGAGAGCTGCTGGTCCAATGGAGGTGGAAAAAAGGCAGAGGTGAGAAATGACTTGTCCAGGCTCCATCATTTCCATGGCCAGGACAAGGGCAGCCAGGTTTCCTCAAGGAGGAAAAAAGGCAGAGGTGAGAAATGACTTGTCCAGGCTCCATCATTTCCATGGCCAGGACAAGGGCAGCCAGGTTTCCTCAAGGTGCTCATGGATCCCTCAGCACTGGAGAGCACTGGCTCTGTGCTGAGGACATTTTCAGCCTGGCAGATCTGAACCACACATGACTTGAGCCATATCTGTTCTTTCATTCATTTGTGCCAAAGTCTCCTGACTCTCCATGTGTCCTAACTGCAATACCATTGGGGTTTTTTGCTAAGAACTGGAGCCTTAAAAAGGATTCCATGGAGAATGTGCCAGATCAGCTTGCACAGGGCCCACCCAGAGGCCAAAGACACATCACACACAAGGCAGGTGCTGAAGCGCCAAGGAACATCCCCCATACCCTGACCAAAGAAACTCCAGCCCACCTTGAGATCCATAATAGAGCAAACAAAGGACAGATCACAGACATGTACAATTGGCAGAGAAAATATCACCTATGTTACTATTTTTTGGGACATCAAAAAAGGAGATCAAACCCCAGTATTTTCTGACTACTTCTACATCATTGTTTCTACTTTGGACTGTACTTTTCAATGCTACTCATAACTTGAATCTCCTGAGGTGTCACTGGGACCAGCCCATTGGGAACGGCTGCTGAACTTTGATTTTTAAAACAGAATTAATAATAATGAGAATTTAAGATTGGATCTGCAGGAAGGCTTGCCAAAAAGAAGTCACATTGTGGAAATGAAAATCAGGTCTGATTTATTAATATGCTCTTCTAGGCATGCAAAGCCTTAGAGGGACTGCATACAGGGAAAAAAATTCCCTTCTCTATCCCAAATTTTGATCCACAAAATAAAGTGGCTCTTTGTTAGTCTAGAAAGCAGAGCAGCCTGTGATCCTTTGCACCATGATAACCACAAAGCCAAATGCTGAAGGTCTGGGGCAACAGATCTATGTGGAATATGCGGAATATTTTTTCCCCATATGTTCTGTATGAAGGTGTATGCCCCACCTCACACTAGCTCAGAGCACCAGAAGGTCAAAGGAATGACAAAGCTGATCCTCTTGTGCAGATGAAAAGAAAAGATTAGCAAACATTCAAGAGTTTTTAGGTTTGTTTGGGTGTGAATTTCTCAGAAGATTTAAATGTGAATAAGAAGCATACCCCCCCCCCAAAAAAAAAAAAAAACCAACCAAAAAAAATAACCCAGAATTTCCCTATTTTCCAATGCTGCAGTGATCTTACACATTATTCTGGAAACAGCTGTGATTTTTCAAAACCACATATTTACAGTATCTTGTGTAAAAAGATGAAACTCAAAGAACAGGAGAACAGGAATTACTTTCAGAGCAATATACATTATATATGCACATGGTACTACCTGAAACAGAGGTTCTAGTGAAAAACTGAAATTTGGGTGACTCATTTTACAGCTTTTGCATTTCCCTTCATTTTGTTTCCAATATGGTCAAGTCAAAAACCTCCACAGAGGTCTATCACCACTCTGATTGTGGATTGACCACCGTGCAAATGGGTCAGCCTGAAGTCCAGTCATAATGACAGTAAATTAATTATATGGGATTGAATTACGACTCTCAAGAAATCCTGATGAAGTGGAGTGCCTAATACAGACAGGAAGAACAGTCAGTTGCTTTGTTTTGGTGTAGGTTTTACTAATCAAATACAGCAGTGCTTTGCCAGCTCGGACTCCTAAACTCAGCTTTCCATAAAGACCAGGACTAGAAATAACTCCATGTTTTGGGTAAACTCAGTGAACGTACAAAATGTAAACACTAAACACAATCTGTGATATTGACTACAGCAAATGTATGAATCATTGTGATGCAGCTACATGTCAATATATTTTATACTGGGATTGCCTTTGAAGCTAATATACTGGTAAATCAATTCAAATGTAACCAGCTGAGTATAAAAACAATCAACTTATTTGGCTTTTGCTGCAATGAGTATTCCAGCATCCTCTGACATTCATTGATTTTTCTAATGGTACCACCAAGGTAGAGAAACAATCGTTTGGCTATTAGAAATTTAAAAAGAAACTAGATTACTCTGGTGCCTTGTTCAGCTTCATACAAAAACTCAAGAGCACTGAAGGAAATCTGAGCTGATCTTTCACACTCTTACCTGAAGCTGGGAGCCCCACACATTCTTTTCTACATCTATTACTGTTTATTGGCAGAATGCTGTGCTAAACTACCAACTAAAAGAAAGCTGAAGTCTGGTATTTGCATCCTCTCAAAGCACTACTTAAAGGGAAAAAGTGGAGAAATTTCCCTGAAACAGACAAGACCAAGAGTAATATAAAAAGAGATGGAGTGTGGGTGTAAAAACAACTTTACCTCCTCTATTCTTTAGTATTTTCTGTCCCCTGTGGTTCTCTAAGCATTATGTTTACAAGAGGCTTGGTGGTTTATTCTGGTACAGGATATCTCCAAAAAGAATTGTAAAATCGCATATAGGTAACAAAAAAAAATACCATATCAATTCATTTTTTTAAAGCCAGGTAAGAGGAGGAAAAAATTTGGACTGGGATTTGAAATGGGACACTGGGAATGAGGAGAATAATGGGGATGATGAAATCAGACACACTTGGTGAAGCTGTTGGTCCAGGGCACATCCTCAACGTTCTTGCATTCCCATGGTTTGTAAATGGGGTCGGGAACACATCCAGGATCCGACAGGACCACTGCAAAGAGTGTTCATGAAACACTTATGTTGTCATGAAGATGAGCAAAAAACAACACAAAACCATGAGGGCATCCATAATTCCTCCCTCATTGTGCAGCCTGAATAATGTCATGAGGAGCAACAAGAAGAAAACAAAATACTGAATAGCTCCTCTTTGAAACAAAAGCAGGCATCCCATGCACAGAGGGATGCAGGAATTCTGTGGAAAAAGCAGTGTGCAACTCTGTAATTAAAGACTGAATCACAAGGCATACGTGCAAGAGGGTGGGAAAATCCACATCCTGGCATTTCCTAACTTTTGCATGTTTGATTTTGCAGTCACATGAGCACTCTTTTTCCATATATCATGAACTCATGTCCAGTACATAAATCAACACTCCAGGCTGTAATTCAGCATTGTTCTCCCCAGACTGAAGGACTGCCCTGTACTTAACCCCTTCCTTGAAGCCACGAGCCACCACCTGGCACCCCTACATCACAGCAAGGATGGGACTGACCCTGCAGTTCTGCAGCTGGGGAGGGTGCCCAAATCCAAACCTGTTATCCTGTACAAATACCCTGAAATGGAGCTCAGGTCCATTTCTACAAGTGAAGGATTGACAAGGCAGGTCCTAAACCCATCAGAACTGTGGATGGAGCACAAATAGCCTTTGAAAGAAAAATGCAGCTAACACTAAGATTAGCAGTCATGAGCAACTTGTAGCAACTCAGAAGGGAATCCAGAGGAAAAGTCCAACACTAAGGGAATATATTTCAATAGCAACCTGCCAAGAATTGCTGCAGCATCAGTTCAGGGGTGGAGGAAGAATAAAGGCAAAATCTGAACAGGGCCTCTTTTAAAAGGACCTTTAAAAGCTCTTTTAAAAGGACTTGAACTAGCTGCATCAACTAACTCTGTTAAGAGGACACAAACCCTCCAGTGCAGTAAAGCTCCCCACCTTCTCCTCATAACTCCTGCCTGCCAATGAAACAGGTGACAATGAATAATTGGACTCCAGTAATCTGGAGTTTGCCATTTGAAGCATTACATGAGTAGTTCAGAAGCTGCTGATGTGTGTTGTTTCCTCCTCCTGCAGAGATAAGCTTTTGTGTTAAATTATTCCACTGCAAAGCCAACAGCTCGAGGATTCCAGGGGCTGACTCTATTGTATTCACCTCCAGAAGGAAGAAAGGAGGAAGGTCACATTTTACATTTGGATTACCTATATAAAAAGTTGTAATTCTTCCAGTAATTTGATATGAAGCATTATTTAATAACAAGTGAACAATTAACTTACTATATTGCAAGTTTTGTTATATTCACCTCCTCTGCCTATGAACCAAATGCAGGCAAGTGGGGAGGAATAGAAAGAAAAAACCAAGAAATGGAAAGCCATCCTTAGGAAGAGCTGTGTTTCTGTTCCCAGTTCCAGCCTCTCGTCTCTCTGACCAGTCTTCCTCAGGTAGCGTGTCTGATCCCCATCCCTCTTGTTGCAAAAGTAATCAAGCCTCCCCAGAATAACAGTAAATACGAGCAACAGATTAAGAAATTACAAAATACTTTCAGCAAGAATGTCTCCCCACTGAAAGACAATTTTGTCTGATATTATCTTAAGGAACATAAAGCTCCTTTTGCCACAGGAGCTATCAATTCACAATGGGGCAGCAGTTCCAGTGCTGCAGTTTGGCTGGGTCTCCCTAGGAACATGACTCTGTTGTTGGTCCAAGTAGACTGCTCCAGAGCAAACACAAATGAGCAGCAACAGTGGATCTGATTCTCTGGGACAGCTCTGTTACAGCTGGCAAAATTCCATTATTGGTAGAAAATTCCCGTCCGAGTTCCATCCACCAGCTAATGTATGTCTCATTGCTGAGATTTCCATTCCCTCAGCATTTATTCAACCTGCTGTATTTAAGTGCTTTTGGGCAGAGTCCTCAGTTGTGTTTATTTATCCAGCCACTGCCTGGCACTAACAGTTCATGCTCAGAGTTGGACTCAACATATGAGTGACCCTGGCAGTCACTGTTACAAAATTCCTTCCAGCAGTATAGAATTTGTTATGAGCTGGTTTGGGTGAGGAAAATGTGGTTCTACCAAAGCAGAACTCTTGTGAACCCTTTGGTACATTTTAAAATAAAAGGCACTATTTGAAAAGAGGTGTACATTACTACAGTTTTAAAAAATGCCTAATGACTGTAAAATGTATAAGATCTGTTGGAGTCCTAAATGGTTCCCTTGGGCCATTTCAGACAAAAGAAGTTCATTCCATACAGGTTTGGCCAGAGAAGGATATTCTCATTGAAGAGGCCTGGGATGAAATGAAAATCTTGATTTTCCACCTGGGGGGTCTAATGATTTCTTAAACATACAAAGCAGTACCGAACACAGATATCACATAAAAGGTAGGAAATGTCTTTCCCCCCTCCAAAAGTAGGTTTCTCATTTCAAGTAGAGATACATATGGAAAATACAGACTTTCCAGTTCCTTCAAACTAAAATTAAATGCTTTATTGACAATAGAGTCTTTCCAGCATTTGATGCATTATTCCATGTCAAGAAGGCATTATAAAGCATGATTTAGTTCAGGCCTCTATACCATTACTCCCTCCAAAACCATGAGCAACTTCAATAATACTCTTAATTTTATTACTTTACTCTCCTTGTTACCCACCACAGTTTAGATTCTGTATCCTCTTAAGTTTACTTCCTGCACCAGTTTAAACCATTGTCTTACTCCCTTTCAAATCCCCTATGGAGGCCTGCTTGTCCTGTATTCCTTATTAAAAAAAAGGTATAGGTAAGCATTTGTTCCCTCTCCCGAATTTGCAAGAGTCAAAAGAAGGAAAAGAGTGAGCTGAAGCAGTGTTCGAAGAAGCAGAACTGAGCACTAACAGAAATAAATCAGACAATGCAATCTCTGGCAGTCATTGCTAACAAACCACAGTGCTTGTACCACCTATCATTCCCCCCCAGACCTTTCAAATTCGAAACAGTGATTGCACTTTCCACTTTTGCTGGTATAGACTTGGCAATAAATTGCTTTTGTGGGAAAATACTTTTTAAAAATAGCTAACCAAAAAGATTGGAAGCTAGGAGGAATGTTGCTTTTTTAAGTGCAGAGCTCTCTGTCAAAGCATCTATTTTCTCTCAGTTTGACGCATTACCTTATGATACATAATGTGCTTGGAGGCAGCTCTGTGCACTGGGTACACCTCAGAGGTGTTCTCAAAATGAGCAGGCAGAAGGGCAGGTCCTTGTGTGAACTTACAGACTTTAAACAAAGAAAACAGGGTGCTCCATGTAATCAATCTGTCATGTGGTTTCCCCAGGTTGTTCATTTCAGGCAAATCAGAATATCCTTGTTACTTGTGCTAATGACTGGCAAATCCCACTCATCTGGCACCCTCACTGTGAAGAAAAGCAGTAAACTCCCCCAAACTTTATTTTTCTGCCTCTTAGAAGAGAGTGATATGTAACAGGACCTACAGCTTGTTCTTTTTCTTGTTCGTTTTCTTTTTCTTTTTGTTTTTCTTGACTAAGGTAGCTGGAAGAAAAACATCTCTCCAGACAGGTAAAGCAACAAGACCTTCATTCTCCAAGCCCTTGCTGCTGGAGCAGAAAGGTGAGAGGTACCAAAGAGATGGACAAGATACAGGAGAGAAGACAAAGGACCCTGGATTCTCCTTTGATATTTGCACCCACAAATGTGTCAAACCTGTTCTCCTGAGTGGTGCCACCCACACCATTCCCCAGCTGCTCACAGATGGGGACAGCTCTGACAGCCTCCACTGACCCAGTGCTCCTAATTTCACACCAAGTGCTGCTCATACCTCTGGAGGTCTATATCAGACAGGAGTCACCAAGGGAAGGGGGATGTTCCAAGTCCAACAATCCAGCTCTGCACAGATGGTGGGAAACCACTTGTTCCAGTGTGGAAAGGTCAGCCTTGGACCCCACAGAGAGTGGAGACAGCAGTTTCCCCCAACACATCAGTGCCAGAAAATGACATTTTCCATGGCCAAAGATAATTCTCAAAAGATCAGCCCGAGGGTGCAGAAGACCTAATTGAAATCAGTAAAAAATCACAGACAATACAATCTGAGCCCATGCACCTAAATTTTGGTACTTTATACACAGCTAAGAATCAATTCCAATCCTTCAACATCTTTTTTTTCTTCTCTCTCCCACATTTCTTCATGTAAGGTCTGTTTTGCCTACATTTTTGGATTTGATGGTTGTTTTTTGGAAGGGTTTGGGGGTTTTGTTTTGATTGGTTGGTTTTTTTCATGAGCAAAACAAAGCATTTTTTCTTTCTAATTTTCAAGACAGTGAGATCTTTGTGCTCAAAGATAGACTAAGCTACCTGAAAAAAAAAATCATTTGACTCAACATTTTTGTTTTCTTCATGGAAGCTGTATACAACTTGTGCTAGGACTGGGGGCACAAGTTTGGCCTCTACTGTAACCCCAGCACCCGTCAGTCAGAGAAGATGCTCAAACAGAAAAATAATGTTTAAAGAGGGAAGAAACAAAAGTACTTTTGAACTGGAAACTGTAACAAAGAGGTGAGGTTTTAAAATAAGTCTCTTTTTTCTTTAACCACATTACTCTTCCTTAATGTAAAAGCCAAACCTCAGAGGACTCATGGAGGGCACTGTGTACACATATACAAGAACTAGAAAGTATTTTAATTGTTTTTCCTGGAAACTATGTGCCAGCTTCTGTAGAGAATCTCTTTTTGGCATGGATCTCTTGGATGTCACATGCTGAAGGACAAGTGGATATATACTGAGCTTGCTAAAATCAATGACACTGCCTTGCAAAAAATTTCACTACAGTTTTGGAAAAAANAAAAAAAAAAAAAAAAAAAACCAGCAAGTGCTGAGTGTCTCATAAATCAGCTTTTAGCTAGTATAAAACTGCAATGGCACAACAGAGGCACATCAGCGTGCAGAGGACAGCACCACTCTGTGCAGCTCTGCAATCAAGACTAGAGCATCAGGAAAATAGAAAAAAAGACAGCAAACCCAGCTTCAATTCCTGTTGTTCTTGGCCTTGCGTACACATCAGAGATCTGACAAATGCAGCAATTTCTCTGTCTGGCAGCTCTGCAAAATTGCTTATTTCAGACTGAGTTTTATGAAGTTTGAAGGATTTTCTAAGCCTTTGACAGCAAAACAAGAAGCATGTGGGTAACATGGATTAATTCAAGCTTAGTGAACTTTCTCAGCAGTTTCTAACTGGTTTTAGACCATTAAAACATACATGAGGACAGATATATTTTCAGCTCTCAGCACAAATAAAAACAATGAAATATAACAGGAACCATCTGTAAAAAAATAGGCTCCAGAACAACAGCTTGAGGCAGAAGCAGATTCATGTATTTTAATGTGGAGCCTTGTAGATGCATTTTTAGATAACTGGCCCCACAAAGAAATACAGGCTCCCTACAATATATTTCATTGAGAGGAAAGGAGGTAGGTTCTTCCAAGTAACACAGCAACTAAGCTGGCCAGTAGGGAGGTGCTAGGAGAATGCAGCAAGAGTGGTCTCTATATCTGCTTAAAATCCACATGCAGTCCTGACACCCCTGTGACAGCAAGTGCCCCCATGTCTGCACCACCCCCATGAGTGGAACTCACATGGAGCCTCTCAAAGGCAGCAGGATCCAACAATCCTGCAAGCAGGAGGTTTTGGATCAGCCTCAGAATCATGTCAACAAGATGAGCTGTGCTTCAGTCTCCAGCTCCCAGCCTGTACCATGCAAAGGGCAGGATAACCTCACCTCTGTCTGCTGTACACCGACTCTAAGAGAACAATCTCACTGAGACAGACCAAATGTTTACCTAAGCCAGCAGCTCTTGCTCACAGCAAATTAGTGATGGGTGTTAATAGAGAAAGCATAATAATGTGGCAAGTCCAAAGGTAAGATGCCTTCCACATACCCATTTTGCCTTTGGCAAAGCAGAGTTTTGGTCTCCTTCCCCTTAAAAGCATCCAATCCTCCCACCTCCTGCTCACCAGCGGATTCTCAGTGTTCATTTATCTGGATTTTTAACACAGGTATGTTTGTCTCCATGACACTGCGTGGCAATGAAAACCACCACATAATATTGAAGTGTAAGCAAAAGTTATTCCTCTTCTTTTAAACCTGTTTGACAAACGTATTTGGCTCTCACATCACAGGGAGGACTAACTTAGCGTTCCCTACCTGCTTTCTGTTTGCTCTCCAAGCTATTCAGGCTGGTAAAACTTTTTTCAAATCAGTCTTTTCCCAGCCATAAACTGTTCCATTTCACTGATCAAATTACTATTTGAGCAGTAAGCAGAAATATTCAGAGACTTATCTACAGTGACTACTAAATCTCTCTCCAAATGGGAAAAACTAATGCACAGTCCATCCTTGCCTGAGTTAACTGCAGAGCAGTGCAGATGGTGAAAAGTAGCCTTATCAACAGAGAATTGCAACCCCCATTTTATAGTCCATTCATTCACTACAATTGATCTTCCCTCCACTCCACAGTTAATTCTCATTTTAAACAGCTTAGAGACAAGTTTCAGCACCCCATAGTTTATTTCCTCTTTCCAAACAATTTCCAGGAGTGCATTTAGCACCAACTGTTCTAGCTCTACATAAATCTCTGATAACACCCCTCTAGAGCAAAAACCTCTCCTGCCTACTCTTTTTAAATCCATTTTTAGACCAAGACACTTCACCCCACAGAATGCAATTTTGTTTCTTCTAGGCCCAGAAGAATGCTGCTCAGGAAAATAAAAAAGTAGCAAAACCAGTTGCATTATGTCAATTAGATCATAAAATGAACAAACAGCTTTGGCAGAGGGACCAGAAGCAGTGTGACTAAATACTGCCACTCCAGCCCATTTCCAGCCTTGAGCAATCCAAACTCAATGCAAGCAAATCCCAGCCAGGCTTAGGGATTTGTCTGCATATCAATAGTAAATCCAAATCCCTCGAGGCTTCAGAGTTATCTCAAAGCTCACATGTATGGGAAATACAGCACTAGCCACTCATCCCTAAAGCTGTAACACACCACAGCTCCTGCTCAGGGGATAATTATTGAGGGTGCTAAGAAATCAACTGTAAAAAGGCAGTCATTTGATTATTCCTGGAGTATTTCTGGAGGTCGAGGTGGGTGGGAATGACATGCCTTTGCCATGTAAAAAATAAATACCTTCTTTTTTTACAGATACAACTCAAATACCGTATAAAACACAGAGGTAGTAGGCATTGGCCAATTTTTTTTTCTCTGTGTATATTTAGGTTAAATAGATTGAGGTATTTTTAGATTAAATGCAATCAAAGTGTGCCTCAATAGCTGCTTCCACCAGGCTGCTAAAACACTTTGGCTGTCTTTCAGCTGCCAGATAACTCTGCACAATAACTACTCCTCACCACTTCCCCAGTAAGGCCAACAAGTGCCAGGTGTCTGCAGGAAACTGTGAATGGCATCAAAATGAGAAGTGAAAGTGCTCAGAGCCTCCACAGCATCAGACTGGGTTGCTAAGGAGGATAGATGCACTGTAGAGATGTAAATTATTTGAGGCCATTAGTGATCTTTCATGAGAAGCATTCACAATCGAGGAAAAAATCTGGGAATTCTGTTGCATGTGGTTTTTTTATTCCTACAATTCCCTTCAGCTCACTGGGCTGTGCAGACAATCATTTTCTATACAGTCCAATAGCTCCATTTGTTTTCTCAGACTTCTTCCAATTTCAAGCCCTGTAGATTTCAGCTCTGCACTGTTTTAAGAGAAGCATTGTAAATCTCTTCAAATTCATGTGCAGCTCTAAATTAAAGTGCATTTCTGAAGCCTTTCTTACCCTTTCCCCTTAAAAACATCAACATCCCTGACCCAAGAGGAAGAGTACAATTATGGTTGTTTGTCAGTAATTTTGTTCATAGAAAGGACAATGCAGACTAATTTTTTTTTCATAGAAAAATACTTAAACAGCAATGCCAAATAGCTAGAAAACAAAGAAAAGAGGTGTCTTTCCTATGGATGAAAGGAAAAAATCTTTGCTAGCACATCTTTTTCTAGTCCAAGCAACACAGACATGAAACCAGTAAAATTCAGAAAGAGGTCCAAATGCATGCCAAATAAATTATAAGAGAGCTAAGCCTCATATTGACCAGGACCAAGAAGTGCTGAGCTGTCACTGAAGCCCAGGCAATTTGAATTTGTTTTGTGTTTAGGAGCACCAATGCTGACATTAGCAGAAACAATTTCAGAAAACCATTTCCTTTCAATATAAGGAATGGCAGAAAACAATGCAGCCCAGAAAAATGAGAGTATAGATCAGTTCAAGGGTTTATTGACTTTATAATGACAGCAGTTTTGTCTTTTCCCATGGGATGTAATCCCAAAGTGCCCAAAGTTCCACTGTTTGTGTAAGGCTCTTTCTATGCTATACAGGTTAGAGACATGTATTTACAGGTTCACTAAAATAGGAATTGACCCCAACACAGATGACCACTTAAACAGGAGCCAGAAAAGGATCAATTTATTTCAAATATTAGACATCTTTCATGGAATTTACATCTCAGCATAAAGTCTGTTTGGTACAGGGTAATATAAATAAAGACCTGAGGAGAAAAATAAAGGAACTCTTGAATAGTAACTGCTATGCTAAACATTTTACATGGCAATTTTCTCACCTAAAACATCCTGCAGAGATGTCCTTATTAGCTAAAGCAGCTATGAAGAAAGGTCATTGCTCATTTTGCTTTGAAGGAACAAGATTCACCTGAAAACACTCACAGGAGTGTGCAGTCAAGTGAACTGTCAGGCAGCCTTTAAATACTGGACTGAGTCAGCCTCCTTGTCTGTCAAGAGAAAAGAAACCTCAGGGGGCTGCAGTTAAATGCCTGGATCCAACAGCCTTCCTGAAACAGAGCAGTGGATTGCCAGTATTGCTAGTGAGACACCAAACCCAGGCTTTTGAATAACAGATCTTCCACAGCTTCTCATGATGCTCACCTCCCTGCCTTAACTCATTCCAGCTCAGCCCATGGGAGTTGATTCCCAGCCTCATTTCAGGGAAAACAAGAGAGATGTTACAGTTCCATAACCATTTTCCCTTTGGGCAGAGATTTTTGCCATCAGGAGCTGCTGAGTGCTTTTAGTACTAATTTGTAGTGGCCACACTCATTTCAGCACCACTTGGTGAACACAATGATGTCAGATGCAAAAATCTCACAAAAGAGAGCAAAATCTCAGACCTTGATGGAGATTAACAGATCTTCCCCTGCATCACAGCCTTTCCAAAGTATCCAGGTGACTGGCTGTTTCCTTCCACATGGAGGGGCATAAATCTCAACCTAAAACCCTTTGAAGGGTTAATTTTACCAATCTCTATATTCTTTCCAAGTCCCCACACCTCTGATGCTTTTTCTAAGGGTGCAATCTCCAGTTTCAAAATAATCTTTTCAAACCTGATCTAAAATAGCAGTTTGCTACTTGAACACAGAGCTATGTGAGCTGCTCTCTGTTCCTCACAATTGCCTACATATTCACCAGGAAAGAGAGAAGTAACAATATACAGCAATTCAAGTGCTTTCTTTAAAACAACATAAAAAATAAAGACCTTTGTTAGTAGAGCTCTTTGCTCCTTGTGGAGCTCCTCTCCAGCCAAAGGACTCCAGTGATTCCTTCACAATTCACAATGATTAGACCAACATTTTCTATCTCAGAGCTGAGAGAAAACCTGGAGTTAATGGAATTTCAGTAAAGAGGGAAACACCTGGTGATTTTCATTCAAGATCTGGGCAGGCAAAGAAAGAGTAGGAGTTAGGAAAAGATTTCTCACATCAGTGCTGCTTTTGATTAATTACAGTGAAATTACACTCTTTTATCCACTACTGTAAGAAGAATAAGATTATTACAGGAAAGCTGATCCCTGAGAAAATACAGTAGACATGGAGGAACCCAGCTACCCACTTTAAATTTCTACTTAGTTTCCACTGTGTTCCTCAGAAGATGCCTCTTCTGTCTTTTTTTCCCCTTTTCTTTCTAAACTGCAGTAATGCTCTGTTTAGATAGCCTCACTGAAATATCCACAGTGACTTTTATTCCTTAGAGAACTCCACAGTTCCAGAGCACATCACTCTGTGAATTTGGGCCATTTTTGCCAGCACACATTACTTGACATTTAAAGTGTCGCCATGATACGAAGCTCCTGGCACACCAAAATCTACTTGGAGATTTTCATCCTCCTTTACAGTCTCTAACAAATGTTTTCTCCTTTTTTTCCAAACATGAATTTTCTGCAGAAGAAAAGTGCCCTGTTGACAGGCCTGTGAAATGCTTTGCCTCTCCAAAGAGTATACAGGTTCACAAATAGATGGAAATTTATACGTTCAGCTTTATCTCAGTGTGTCCATACCAACATACAAGGGACCAGCACCCCAAAGGAAGTGGATGCTCAGGGTCTAAAGTCCAGAGAGTTCCTAATCTCCCTTGTTCAGATGCCATTTAACACCAGTGCTGAGAGCAGGGGGTTGCAGTTGAGAACTGTACAGATGCTTCCAAAAACACACACGTACGCTTACAAGGGTTTGCAGCATTCAGAATGGGCACAAATACTCATCTGGAGTTTAGGAGAACATGTTCTAGCTGTGTTTTTCTTTGAGGATTTGGTTGCATTGTGGGTCTTTTGAGGCTATTCAAGTATTAGGAATATTTGATGAAGCACCCTCCTGCATGCAGATTTCCCAGAAATGGAAGGACAAAGATACACTGATGAGCTGCGTTTATCCACCTCCAGGGTGAGATATAAAATGTATGAACTGCTCTAGACCAAAACAAACAGGAATTTAAGAGCCTACTGACTAAAATGATAGGACAGAGATGAGAGCTGGCAGAAGTTACATTCACTTCTTAATTATTATTTTCAGTATTTCATGATACATACTCCAAATTCTGACAGATAACTTACTCAATTAAAAAGTCTTCTGAAAAAACAAGTAACTCAGGTCAGTTGTGCTGGACTGCCCTTATTCTGTGTTCACATGTAGTCCCACATCTGTGCCACTTCCTATCTGCCAGTCTAACAGATGAAAGAGTCCACCTTTTGAGTGAAATGGCAATTTGACCACAGATTTACGTGCTGCCCTTTACGTGCTATTCCAGGATTCTCATTCAGTTCCTCTGCAGAGCCCAGCAGATTCCCTGCTCCCTCATTTCTGGCACCTTGCTGCTCCAGTCTGGAGGCAGGTCCCACACTGGTGTTTTGTCAATTGTCACCAACAGCTGTTGACTTTTCAGGATGTATCACATGTCCTCATCAGTACCAGTGCTATTTCACACTTTATTCCCTGCAGTAACCCAAGACAGGGATCATCCGGTCTAGGTGAGCCAACCTCGCATTCTCTTGTTGCTTTATCTAAAATAGGCACTTGCAGATCAGAAATCCAGAGTGCTGAGAGTAAGCAGTATGGATTAATGCTTTGTTCCTGATATAAAAATCTCCAATTTGCATGCAACAGATATTTCCATATGAGGTTAACTTGATTTTAAGTTTAATCACATGGCCAAACAGATGTTTGCCTCAGGATCACCACATACACACAAATGGGAACTTGCCACCTTGAATCTGACCACAACCTACTGCTGTCTGAAAACTCTGAAACAGTTAAACTGTAATTTTCATAGATTAAAGATTCCCATCAGTCTTCCAGGCTCTTCATTGGTATTTCTGATCACTACAAACAGTGGCACTAATCTACATTTCAGGTGACCAAATACTGACTCAGCAGCCTCCAGTGAAGAGCAGTTGCTGCTCTAACATTCCAGGAGCTGTGGCAGATGAAGACATCCAGGTATGGACCAGGTGGGGAAAAATGCCTTTGAATTGCCTATATAGTTGCAGTTAATTTTACCTTTGATCGGAGGAGACTAAACTTGTTAAAACTATTCATTCTAAAAACAGTTTATGAATTCTTGGCCAGATTAAACATATATATGTATATTACAGATGAGGAAGCAAGCAAGCAAGCATATCTTATATCTGCCATTTCCAAAAAAAGGGGAATGAATATGTGAATTCCTATTCCTGACATTGTCAAAGTTAATTTGAGGTAAATAGTTGAACAAATCAACAAACTTGAAATGGACATTTTCAAAAATGACTGTGCACCCATGCTCAGCAGATTAGATTATTGATCTCAACATGGTCTTTCTTCTTAAGTAAGAAATGAAAGCAATATACCATGTTTTAAATTGGATGTACATTCAGAAATTACATTATTTTTCCGATAATAGAGTTAATAAAAGCAGAAAAGCATTTCTTGCCATAAAGAAAAACACACCCAGCTAGAGTCTTCCAAACATGAGATACAGGTAACCCAGACAAAAATATTCTGAACTGCCAGATCCAGGAGTATGTTCTGCATGCCCCTTTGTCCCTTTTTTCAACACTTACTCCCAGTGTTATAAGAGGAGACAGGATCTTGGCTCCTTTTTTATTTGTTTGGGCTTTTTTTCCTGAGGGTTTCAATTTATCAATAGTGCTGGATAAGCTTGACTGCAACAAGCTGACTAAAGAGTCTTCTGAACACCATTGCTCTTCTTACACACATTAAATTTTTCTGGAAACTGAACTCCAAAATGCCTGGATGTAGTTCAAACATTCATGTTTTCCCAAAGATTTATTTGGAATTTTCCAAGCCTCCGACTGCAAGATCAGTCTGCACCTCCCATGAGGAGCAGCTGGGCTCCTTGCAGCTTGGCTGGAGGCACCAGGGGAGTACCTTTGCCTCAGGGAATTCCCAGCCCTTCCTGCAGGTCTGTCAAAAGCCCAAGGGAGGGCTGGAAAAGGTCTGTGCTCATGAGACACAGTTGCCATGCTGAGACAGAACGCTAGAGACACAGAAGCAGAGAGACAGGGCTAAAAACAAATCACTAAGCTTTCCACTACTGAAGGAGTGAGAGATTCCTAATTCCTTGGAGAAATTTCAGCATTAAAAGGAGCTTTTGTTTTTATCTTAGATGGCCAATACACATCAGGATTACTTAGCAGCCATTAGAAGATATTTTCCAATGACAAATAAACCAACTAGGAAAAAGAGGACCTTTTGAATACTTCAAAATGAAGCACAAATCTCACACACACAATTCTCATTACAATTTTTCAATTGTCTTGAAGATACATATTTCACTGAAAAATTACAGTGATGAATTACAAGTACAATTACAAAAAAAATGTTCTAACAAAAGAGTGTGACTACAGAAGCCAGGTTCTTCCATGGGCACAGTGCTATTTTCACTACACAGACAAGTGCAAATTGTGAAGGATAACATCCTCTAAATGAAACCAGAGCATCACACACCTCTGCCAGTTCCACTATTACTTTGTTCTGGAGAAGCCACTTTCAAAATTATCCTGAAGCTTGCAACTGTCTTGTGAACAGGAAACGATCCCAAACAAAATCTGAAACTTGGGTTAGAAGATAAGTTCTTAAGTCAATCATTTGAAATATTCTGTCTTTTTCAGATCAATATTAAATTGCTAGTTGGAGGTAGAGAATTATTCCATTACCTCTTTTAGAAGTGCAGAAAATTGCTTTAATTTGTCAATGGAAAAGGGACAGAAGTTTTCAGGCTTCATCAATAGACATCAATCCAGTCTCAGTATAAACCTCTCTTCAAACACCTCCACAAGTAATCTGACAGAACTAAAAAGGGGTTTTTTTCTGTTATAAGAAAAATAAAATGCACTCAGCAAAGATTGCTGATAAATTAGGTTTTGTACACAAATCAACCTCCAATTAATTGAATAAAGTTCTTTTGCTTTCTTAATTAGTGAACATTATTCAGTGTAAAACTATTTTTCCTTTTTTATTTTTATTTTGCTTTCAGCGTGTTTGATGAAATGAAGGACAACCAGATGGCAGGATTCCTCTGCTCCAAGCTCAGTGTGATGCTCACATGGGCAAATAACATCCTGCCAATAGTGTGTGCCTGGACAATGAGGGAGAGGGTGCACAAAGGCAAAAGGAAGGGAAAAAAAAGAAATACAATCACAAATAAAGCAGATCTTCACAGGAATCAGTGAGAGCTTGGAGCCTGATCTAAAGTCCCCTGCAGATGATGGGAGCCCTGCATGAAACCCTCTGCATTACACAGCAGAGCTCTGCTCAGCTGTTCAGGAAAGCTGAATTCCTGCTTGTCAGAGGTAGAGACTCTTTCCCAAGAGTTGAAGGAAGCACCATTCCTTCCTCCTCAGCCAGGAAAAAGACCGATTTTTGTACAATGGAGACTGTCAAAGGGGGAAGAAAGGCTTGTGCATGGGCACTGAGGAAGAAGTCCCAACACTCAGGTGCAATAACCACCCAACAGTTTGCCAGAGGTTAATTCAGACATTCACTACCCTAGCCCAGAAAAATGGCATAACAGAACAGTTCAAATAAAACAACTGGCTTTTCTGAATGCATCCTTTTCCCTCCCTCACCATCATTCCCAAAGCCCCTGTTCTCTTCCCATCTCCATTCCCAAGCCATTTTCCAAGCACTGAACACCAGGAGCAAACGTGATCTGGTACAATCAGTGAGCTGTGCTCAATACAGTTCATCTCAAACACCACAGCATCACATGTGATGAGAACTGTCTTTCCTCATGGATTAGAGAAAAGGAGTCCAGAAATCTTAAAACACCTTCAGTGCTTGTGGACAAGATTGGCCATTATGTCACTAAGCATTATGTCATGAAGCTTTTCAAGCTTAAAATTCAACAGTTCCTGCAGGAACCCACTTACCAGCTATCCAAGGAGCCTGACACAGACATTTTACACCTGTTCTGTTTCCTGCTGTTTTTGCAAAAGAAATCCATGTATCTCACACTCATAACTTCCAGGCAAATTAAAAGAAAAAAAAAAATCTCCAAGTCCAACACCTCAGATAGCCAGGCTAGGTAGAAAACAGAGAAGTGCCTCCCACCAGTGTGTCAAACTGAAACAGGAGGAGCTTTAGGAGGAAGAAAAGAGGTAATATCATCAAAGGCAAATTCCTGGAAGAGAATTGTTGCTGTTGAGCTGGTCAGTGTGAGTCTGCTGAAATGATGTATGGCGAGGTGGGGAGGGCATGTGTGCACACACATGCACACAAACGTCAGCCCCTCCTTGGAAGGGGATTAGGTGGCAGATGGTGTCAGAACCTGAGCTGCTGTCAAGAGCAGGGTTCACACTGTCCTGCTCTCCCGAGCTTAGAGA
>VXBR01000476.1:1431266-1470416 GCA_013400215.1 Cisticola juncidis | reverse complement strand
GCAAAGACAAGCCGTTAAAAAAGGCTGATAAATAGCTGACAGTCAGCTTTGTCACTGGCAGCGCGTGGAATGACATCCCTTCACTTCCTCCCTTCTCCCTCCAGAGCCCCTACAGGAAAAATCCTCTCTGGAATGGAGACAAAAGGGAAAACAAAGGTGTGTGTGCAATCTCCCAGCCTGAGAAATACCAGAGGCTCAGTTTTTTACAGGGAAACTAGAACCTGCTATTATCCACCCAAATAACAGAGCCCAGGACAGAGTGGGGGGAACCAGAACGCTCAGCTTAAGATCTATTAAAAGCCGAGAGAGTAAGGGAGAAAGAAAATTAAAAAAAAAAAAAAAAAAAAAAAAAAAAAAAAAAAAAAAAAACAAAAAAAAAAAAAAAAAAAAAAAAAGAAGACAAAATAAAACAACAACAGAACTAAAGGAAGAAAAATCCACTGCCCTTGATTGCCAACATAACGAAAATAAATGAGGGAAATAATGCTTGGGAGGGGCATACCAGCTGAAAGCAGTCACAATGACTTTGTGCAGGCACCCCTGTTATTACTAATTATTACGGATAATAAGGGTTTTCAGGCTGAGCAAAGGGATTTTTTTTTTTCAATTCCTAAAAAACTCATTCTCCCTATCCTGTCACCTACCTCCCCCTTTCTCTCTTGCCTCTGAGCACCTGCTTTACATAGCTTTCCTTGTATTATCGTTAGCTTTGTGGATAATTGATAGCTGTGCTGTTATTACTAATTATTACGGATAATAAGGGTTTTCAGGCTGAGCAAAGGGATTTTTTTTTTTCAATTCCTAAAAAACTCATTCTCCCTATCCTGTCACCTACCTCCCCCTTTCTCTCTTGCCTCTGAGCACCTGCTTTACATAGCTTTCCTTGTATTATCGTTAGCTTTGTGGATAATTGATAGCTGTGCTCGTCCAGCTGATGCTAAGAAAAGAACAACAAGGTGGTTCAGCACACACTTACTATAAATAGACACACAACATGGCCAGTGTTTGCCAACATCTGANTTTTACCAACTGTGAAGCTCCAAATGTTTATCTGGTGATGAGGTCTTGGTCAATAAGGCTGCAAAGCCCAAGTGCTCCCAGCTCTGAGTGCTGCCAGTGCCCAGTGCAGGGCAATCACAGCTGCCCCTGCTTGGCTGGCAGGAGGCTCAGGCTGCCTCGGGCACTGACTCAGCAGCAAAGCCTCCAGCCTCATCTCTGCTTGCTTCTGGACACTTCTGGGGCAACCTGCTGACCCATCCTTCACCAGACATGCCAGAGAAAGGTTTCCAGCTGGAAAAACCTCCCTCTGTCTTGGCCCATCACCAAAGGAGCTGTGATATTCCATGCAGCTCCCCTTTGGTGAACACCTGCCTGCTGTTGACCCTCCCCAGAGCCCTTTCCAGTGCTGCAGTACAGAAATTACCTTGGCATGATTCACCCAGACTCTTGGCAGGTTCAACTCCTGCCCAGCTTACCCAACTTCCCAACCCTGCCTCTCAGTGCTTTTTTTCCTCCTTTGTCAAAAAGCTACCCCAGCATGGTGTAGGCTCCAAAATCACCTGCTCCCTGCAAATTGGAGCAGAAGTTTATGGTTTTTTTGTCTTATTCATTGTATCCTGGTGGACTTTGCAGATCAAGACAATTTTATTTCCCCCCGAACATAAAATTTTTTTTTGGGAAATTCTTAGTGCCTTCCACCTACAAAGACTAATACAGGCTCAGCTTTCCCTCACTAAGCTTCATCAGTACAAACAAGGCAAGGAGCAGTTTAAAATTTCTCCTGCTGAGGAAAGCATCTGCAGGAAAGTATTTGCCCCAGCACATGCCAAGGTATCAGCACTGCTTTTGTCCTTGCAGTAGCCACCTCCCATTTCAGAGTTAATGAACTCATAGATGCCCTAAGGACTTTCTCATTTTCTTTCTGAAAGCCATTTTAGACTGCAGAAGAACAGCAGCAAGAAAATAAACAACTGTTTGTCCTAATCCTCAATCAAATACCGAAGTAGAGAAAATCTGGCACTGTGTGTTCTCACACACAGACAGTGTCCAGTCACACAAGAGCAGAATCTCAGACCTCAGGGAAGGGAAAAGGAGGAGAACCTGAGCCAAGCCTCCCTGCAGCTCTGTGCCAGGCAGCCTGCACACAGCAAGAGCAGTGGTACAAAGCCACAAAACTTTGAGGAGTGGGAGGAGGACTTTTTCTTAAAAAAGCTCCAGAAATCTGCATAAGGTGGAGGTTTCATCTTAAACTTGTAGCTTGAAGCTACCAAGAAAAGCTGCATCAGGAGCAAAAGAGAAAAACCTTTTATAAAATTGCTTACCTAGTCAGTGCAGGAGGGCAAACACTCTAAGGATGAAACAAAAAATAAAAGCATTCAAACAGTTTTTCCCCTCACCAGCCAAAAAAGTACCCACTAAAATGGAAGCTTTAAATACTTAATGTCCAAAACAAATAAGAGATTTTACCCCAGGCAAGACTGCTGGTTCAACACAAAGCAGCACCATTCACAATAAAGTTGATAAAGGTTTTACATTAGCTGCACTAATTCCAGATGGGGACAGATAAAACCCCCTCACAGAAGAAAAGGTGCAGATTCCCTTTACAGTAGCAGAAAGACAGGGGTCAGGTGGAGAACAACTGACCTTTCCCATCTTTGTTACACTTGCACAAAGCAGTTAACATCACCAAAATTGTGGGAGACAACTTAGCAGGGATCACTGCTTGGGGTCCCAACAGATTATGCTATTATTTTGAGATGGTGTAAGAGAACAAATTAACCTTCTTTATAAATCTTGGCTTACTTTAATAGATGTAGTGGATGTTGGACTACAAATAACCTTGCATTGCTTTTATTTCTGTACTGATTGACCTCCTTACAACAAATATCCACTATTTGAGCACTGGCACTATGAACCACATGGTCAAAGCCTCAGCCACTTGACTGGTGTCTTGCTCACACACTTGTGACTGCAGCAATCACCACCCTGAGATCAGCAATGCCTTTCCCACAAGCTCAGGTTTGCAGAAACCTTGGAGATTTTCCCACCTTTCCTTGCAGCAGATGGCCCTGTGTATTTCCCCCAGATCACCTGGGTGTCTTCACTACCCAATTCCCACTCCAGCAGGGACCCGGGAAGCTGGCAGTGTCTGACATCTCACTTGAGGGTTCCTTGCAGCACAGGAGAGTTTTTCAAACACTGTGCTAGAGGGCTTGATTTTATTACAGGGATATGAGAGTTCCTTAAAAATCAAGACACAAGAAAATTTAGATTTTTTTTTTTCCACTATAAATCCAGAGTTTTCAGTTATGGTTACCAGCAATTACAGAAACAGTACTCAGTGGTCAGCATAGTCCCATCCCCTTCTTTATTGCTCACCACTTATTTTTGGTTTTACTTGTCAAATGGTTTTATCCCTCTGTGCTTTCAAAAATTACGGAAGAGTTGGGTTTTTTGGCAGGCACACAAGCCTGCACCCCTCACACAGGCAGAAAAGCATCTTTCACCACATTAGCCAAAGATGTGATTGATTTCCACCTATGTTCTGCCTACCACTGAAATTCTGCATTTCAAATGCTACTTTTATATAGCAATCTATACCTCAAAGTGGGCTGAACACCCACCCAGAAGTTACTACTAATGGAGCATTCTAACATAGAGTATGCAGAGGAAACAGGAGTGGAAAGTTTCCAGGTGCAAGGAAGAAATCTTTTCCCAATGAAAACATAAGTCAAAGGACTGATGCTCATGATGGTGACAACCGTGGAAGGCAATCTAATTGCAGAGAGGCAAGGTGAGTTAGCAGGTAGGCTGAAACTAAGCCTGGGAAAGTGAAGCCTTGCTTAAGAACATCTTCATGTCATTATTAAGCTCCCCAAAGAGAGCTCAGCCTGACAGATTCTGTCTTACTGAGGGTCCCTGAGGCCTCACCCCATCCACCACTTTCTCTGTTGACTCAATCTTTGACTGTAAATGAAAAATTTACAAGGGGCCTGGTAGGGAGAGTGACTGAATGGCTACAACCCCCTCTAGAACAATTCCCTCCCGGTGCTTACAAATCAGAGCACGTGTTTGGCACTTCCCTCTCCCTGACACAGCTCAGCCACGAGCGAGTGCCTGGGGTAGGCATCCAGCTCCTCTCAAAATGATGTTTTGCAGGCAGAACAGAACAAGGGAGAAATAGTGTGCTGCAGGCTATGCTCATGAATTCATTCAGAGCACAAGATGCTTGGAAGCCTGGCTTAGAAGTGGTAGCATTTCTAGGCACATCTCTTGCTGCAAGAGCAAATCTTGTGGATTTGCAGGAGAAGCCCATGCATCCCCCTGTTTTTCCCATTCCTGGCTGGGCAGCTCGAGCTAACAGGAATTTCCCCATAACTCTGCCAGTCACAGCTTGTCATGGCTGTTCCAGGGCAGAGCAGACATGCAAGAGATTGACAGCAGGCTCCCTTCAAAGATAGCTCAGCCATTGATCACAGGACAATTTTGAGCATTATTTGCACTGTACAGTTTCATCTGTCAGCCACTCAAGACACTCAGATCACATCTGCTTCTTGAGGACAGCATTTGCTCCTACCACTAAAATAAAATCTTTATTACACAAGTTACTCAAAAACATGCACGCCACCCGGTGCTACATGCACTAAGGGTATTCTCAGAACAGCAGGAAGGGATGAGAAACTGGAATTAAGCTGTGTGCTCACTCTGAATTTATGTAGCAAATATACAGGCAGAGGCAGTGTGGAGGGCATTTTTGTTAGGTCATCTCGACTCTCATACCCTTAGCTGTGGAGATTTCATTTCCATTGGCAAAGGCTGCCCACTTCCATCAGGGAGATCAGGGGAAACGCAAAGCTCAAATGGGACCTCACAGGAACATGTATGTCTGAGGAGTTTCTGAAGGTGCTGTGTCTGCAAAGACCACACTTTCACCCTTGGGGGCTCTTCCTTTTTTGCCTTTCTCCTTTTATTTTCTCACCTTTGTTGTTATTGTTGTTTGTTTAATAGGTCTATTTTTTTCTGAGTTTCTTTTTGTCCACCGCTCTCTGCATCCCCTGCACTCCTCCCCTTCAAAATAAATGCTCTCTCTCTCAAACCCTTTGCTTTCCCTAGGTAACAGAACATTTTCTCCTCCTTTCCCTGCTCTCACCTTTCAGATCCATCCCCCACACCTCTCTAATTCAGTATCCTTGTTGCACTTATGTTCTTTGCTTGCCTTCCTTCTTCCACCTTCCCCATTTAATCTCCTCCCTCCCATTGCCTTACAAATCTCTACCTTCCTTGCCCTGTTCATTTTCTCCACTAACCATTCCTCCCTTCCCCTTTTATCCTGCTCAGCTCCTACTCCCCCACTTCATTCCTACCCACACAGCCTCCATTGTGCCTTTCTCCTCCCGCCCCACTTTCAAACCTCCTCATCATATTTCATTTTCCTGAATTCTATTCAGGTTCTTATATCAGCTTGTCTCCCTTCATCATGTTACTGCATATCTCCCATCTCCTAAATTTTTCCTTCCCCATCCATCCTCTCCATTTATAACAGTAGTGGGATTGTTCCTCTTATTAACAACTATGACCTACAAAAATTTTGGACATATCTTTTCCTGTTTAGAACTAAAACCCCTTCATCCTCCCGTGCTATTTATCTGTCTATAAGCCCCACACAGGTCTCATTCCTGCTCCATGCTCCCTTCTGTCACAGGCAGTGCAAACACCCTCCTAATATGGACTGATTTAATCCTAGGAGAGCCCATGTTCATGGAGCTGTATCACACATCCCAAGCAGCAGCTCTTTCTGGGGGGACAAGTTCACAGCTTGCTATTTACTTCACAAACACTGAAATTAGCCTGATTCCAGATTTCACCTGCAGATTGGTTGACAAACTCTCTCTCTCTCACCCTTGCCAGCACAAGCTGGTGCAGGTCTGTGTGTGCACAGCCCAGGATGAGCAGGGAACACTTCCCTGAGCTTATTGCTCAGCACTGACACGAGCTCTAATGAAAGCTATTCAGGAAAGCCAGCCACCAGATGCCAAAGGACAAATACAGTTCTCTCAGTGTGAGGAGTGGGGGATTTTTTAGTAGTCAGAGGGGCATGATTATAATAAGTTATTAATAAGAAGGGGAAAAAAAAAAAAAAACCACCACCACCAAACAAGTAAGATCAACAGACAAAACCCAGTTAAGAAAATCACCCTCCCAGGGTTGGGGTTGATCAGGGAACCACTCAGTGGGACCTTCAGTACAAACAATTGAAGTTGGATAAAGATGCTTCTTTCTGTACTGTGCTGATGTAAACAGAAGCTACACTTAATCTCCTTCATCCTCCCCTTACTCCCAGATTCAAATGACTACACGATGTGGCATTTGAAATCCAATTGAAAAAACCACAATACCTGGGGAGAGATGTTGCTCTCAGCAAGAGGTCTGGCATCAAGCAGAGAACAAATACAAGCACCCAGGCTCTTGGAGCCACTACAGCACTGGGAAAATAATAATCTTTTAAAAAGCCAAACAAAACTGACATTTTAAAGATTTCTGCTGCTTGTACATGCATTTGTCCTCTCTGATTTTGTTGAAATGCCGTCTCTGAAGACCAGAGAAGAAAGTTGCTCTACATTTCTCACATCTAGGAGAAGAGATATGGCTCCTATGGCCTTGCAGAATAGGGACAGAGCTAGATGTCATATCCACAAATCTTGTGTCCCTTCTGCACTTGTCACTCAGCTTCTAATGTCCCTCCATCTTCCCCTCATCATCTGCCATCTCCCACTGCTCTCCTTCAGACTCCTCAGAGAGGGAACATGACAGGACTGTCAATAAAACAATCCCTGTTGACTTTGAGGCCTTGCTCAACTAACAGAGAGAACACGTCCTCTGCCTCTGGTGCTGAGGACATTTTCACACAGAAATGTTGTTCTTCAGCAAAGAGGCTGAGAATGCTGCTGCAGCTGGATAAAGGTCTTTCTAATCCAAAATGTTAGAACCTAGTGCTTAACCATTCCATCATTCCCCCCACTCCTCCCCAAATCCTTGAGTTGCTTCTGCTGGTAGCTAGTTGCCATAGGAACCCTAATCTTTATGTGTTTTTCTTGTTAAATAAACTAGCATCAGAAGTCTCCTTTATGGCTGCTCTGTCCTTCTCCTCCCTTTACCCCTCCCTCCCTGAGAAAGAGATCAAAAAGATAGCATGTTTGATAATCATCCTTTCCTCTTCTCTTCCTTTCTCCACAGCTCCTATGAGCTTTCCAAGTCCAATATCCATAATTTAGCAGAAATAGCCACTGTGATGCAGAGGGATGCCTGAGGCCTGACAGTTCTCTGGATTTGTCCAGACAGGAATCAGAGGCAAGGCAGAGAACACCAGGTAGATAATGCAGCCTGAGAACCTTGCTGTGAGAACAGAGACACCTAATCCCAGCTATTTTAGGTGAAACTTTCCAGCACTTCCCATGACAATTCCCTTCTCCTATACTTCCATTATCAGCCTTGTCCTACCTCACTATACATCAGCAATGTAATTTTAATGGCATTAGAGAGGGGACAGCCCTGAAAAGGCACTTCAGAGATGAAAGCTGAAAACAGAAAGCAAAGGAGGCTAAATGCATGAGAAACATCAAAAAGAGAAGATGTCTGCAGTGACCTAGAGCTTTTTACCATGGAGTAAGATTTTTCCATTCTGTAGACCAGAGATCTAGGCCAGAATTATGTAGGTCACAAGGAAACCTTGTTTCATCTGGTCTCAAGCCAGTACTTAGAAGGTGATAACTCCCACTCAGAGACACCATTTTTTTCTTCATGTGTTTTCTTGTAGCAGAGACAAAACTGAAGTGGCAAGAGATGCTGGGTGAAGGAATAAAGCCACATGGCATTGTGTGCATGTCTAACTATGCTTTCCATCTCAGGAGGAATACACACACACACACATATATCTATATATACACTAAATGCAGAGATTCCAAAGTTGTTCTTCCCTTCATAATTTTTAATACAACAAATATCATTCAGAGAAAGAGCAATGCTATCTCACTCATTTGCATGGGGGTAAATACCTAGAAAATGAGTAGTTTCAAGATGGAAAAGAACAGGCAGAAGGGAGTTTTCAGGAGGCTGGGTTCCCACTGCATGCAGCACCAAAGCAGGTTAGCAAATGAGGACCCTATTTACCTGAAATTAATAACTAGTTAATCCTTTCTCCAACCACAACAAAATAACCTCACACCACAGCAGAAGCCTCAGTTTCAGGATCATTTGGGCATACCCAGGGATCTGCAGCAGCTGCTCACTGGCAGATGAATCATGGTCCCCATGGAAGACTTTGCATTGCTCAGCCTGTCTCCAGTGGATAAAAGCACAGTTCTGAAAGCAGTTGGACTGCTGATTTCTAGCTAATTCAAGGCTTGGGCTGGTCTGAGTTTAGCTGAAAGACCCAGCAGCTATGGCAAATCATTGCCAGAGGAACAATCACTGTTGCAGCGTGGTTTACAATTAGTTGTGCTATTGCTGTGCTTTGCACAGGTCCCCTGCTTCCCCAGCACACTTGGATGCTCTTATACCTCTGTTTATCAGGAATGCAGCTCAGCTTCCCCCAGACTCTCTCAGAAATATACCTTCTTAAATTAGCAGCCCTTAATTTTAAGTGCAGAGTTCAGGCATAATTCAGATGAAGCTTCATATGTGTGCCTTGGCTAACTTTACCCCCTTTAGTCTGTACTCTGCCAAACTTTCATCTCTTATGATCTGGATCCTGACATGCTCACAACTCCTTACTCCTATCAAGAGTGCTGGAAACAGCACACAACAGCACACAAGGGAATATTTATGCATGTGTGGTCAGACCCACAAGTAGAAAGAAGAGACAAGTTAATAAAATAACACTAAGTTGAGCTAAGGTTCATTCATATTCTGGATGAAGGTGTTGCAAATTCCTACTTTAAATTAATCTGCCCCCTGTCAAATGTTTTTTCTGTGATAAACATACTTCTTATTCTTCAGAAAAGCCATTTTAAATTCAACCTAAGTTTCCCCTCTCCCTCTACTTTGCTTTTTTCATTTCTCTGTGCAGTTGCTTTTTTTGAAGAGGTGTACATGGGAATCCCAAGTGGCTTTGCTACCCCCTTATGTAAAGAATATTCTGGGCTGTCAGAGTGCACAGATCAGCAGTAAAGCATTGTGGGGGCTATTTCTTCTTCTTCTTCAATCCCCATGAGTCTCCTACCTCCAGTTTTGCTCAGAGATTCATAGCTGAACAAACTTAGAAAAAAATTCAGCTGAAGCTATTTCAACTGAAGCCTCCTCTGAGTTTGTACCTAAACTAGGAAGAGGTGCTCTAGGGGCCAAGGGGAAAATTGCCCAAGATTTATTTATTAAGTCAACTATTTGCCATTTACTTGAGATTAGACTTCCAGTCCCTCAGAAGTTTTGCATGCTTTATTTTCACAAACCTGACAAGGAACACACTGTAAAGAAATAAGTGGGCACTGCAAAGAGCTCACAGGCTTCTTCACAAGAGCTTGGCAGTTTTCATTCCTTTCCCCTCCACAGTCCAGCCCATGCAAAATTTCCAGTGTCCTCCTCAGTTTAAGAATCCCTGCCTCACTAAGAGTTCTCTGCCACCACCCCCACTCACTCAGTGACTCAGACTTATTAAGACAACTTCTCTTTTTCTAGTTCCTCACCTCCAACACACTCAATGCATTAAGGCACACACTCCTGCACATATTTGAAATCCTCACCCAACCACCCTCTCTCATCCAACTTTCCTCCTACAGTTCTTGCACTCCCCCATCCTGGGATGACAGAGCCAGTCAAAACCCACCCAAGTGAGCTCAACTTTCACTTACACTTCTGGCTTCTCTCAAGATTATTTTGAGCTGCTGCTTGAAGACACTGGGACAAGAAAGTCTAAGGTAGCTCTCCTCTTCCTCCAGCACAGCCTTTGGCAAAGGTGAGGTTTGTCAGGCACAAAAGATCAGCCAGACACGTGGTGGGGAGAGGCCTGAGTGCTGCACTGCAGCTCAGTGCATGTGCTGCACAGGGATCTGGCTCTGACCCACCTGCAGTGTGCAGACCACACCCATGGTGTGCCATGGGCTGGTTTAGGAACCCATTGGTTCCTCTGAATAAGGAAATTTTGTCCCATGCAAGAAGACAGATTTGTATGTCACTATTTACCCCTGCTTTAAGATGTTTAGGCAACAAAAGCTTCTCACCAGGCTTTGGGACCAGCAGGTACCCTAATTTCCCACCAGGCTGTGGATGCTCTGTGGTGCTTGGGCTGTCACTGGGCATAAAGCAGGAGGCAGAAGCAAGAAGAGAAATGAGCCCTCCCAGCCCCTGGGCCCCAGTGCCTGTGCCAGCTCAGGAGGGACCACGAGCTGCAAAGCAACACTGGCATTGCAGGGGAAAGGAGGCTTTGCTAACGCTGGGGATTTGCTCAGATTGACACCTCTGCTGCTGTACAGAGCTCTGCACATTCGCTCATGCTGGCTTTTGTTCCTTTTCCATAACCAGCAACAGGTGGGGAGAAGTGGGATGCACATGCAGAAGGAGGATGCAGTGGGAGCAGAGAACATGTTCCTGACATTCAGGGATATATGCAGGGAAAGCTATCTGCCTGGAGCAGAGGGACTGGGAAAGGCAGGGGGCCTGCTGAGCCGTGGGTCTCTTAGGTAGGAACAGGGACAGACTTCTAATTCTGGCAGCATCAGGTGGGAGTTGGGAAAATGGCTGGGGAGAAGGCTGAAGCAGAAGGAGTGCACAGATCAGATTAAATGAGGGAATCTGCATCCTTTTCACCAAATGCAGATGCTCTTAAAATAGTCTTCTGTCACACTTGTGTACTGATTAAGAAACAGTGCCCATTTCTGAAGCATAATTCTATGTGTCTTCATTTCATATCCACTGGCAAAATGCTGGAAACACCTGGACTTGGGCAAATGGCTTTGCTTTCTGTGCCACAGCTTTTTGCTCTTTCCCTGATAGATACAGCTGTAGTTCATGGGCACCTCTTCTACTCCAACATTACAGGCTTCCCTGACCAAAGGCTTCCAAGTCTAACCTGTTTGGGATGTGCATAACCAAGTGACCCTGTTGGAGACCTACAAGAAAAATTAAACTGTGGCTCATCTCAGGTAAAAGACTCTCCTATAATTGCACTGTAACCCTTCCAGCCATCTTCTCCCATAGAACAGGTTTCTGATTCACCCTGCACTAGTCTGCTTTCTGGACAACAGGAGTTGGATTCGTTTTTTTCCTCACTCAGAGGCCAGGCACACAGCATTTATCCTCTCAGAATGCAAATTTGCCGCATTAGCCTCACATATGAAACACTGGAGGGAAATAGACCTAGGGAGAAGAGATGGAAGAGAAAGGTTGTCCTCTTCACTTTTCTAGGGTTTTTGTTTTTATTGGCTTGAATTTTAAACACTATGGAAAATTGCTGGACTACTTTACCCTAAAAGATGTTTAATTACTCTAATTCTGAGTCTGGATAACTGGACAAAAGAACCTCACATTGGCTATTCAGAGAATAACTGAGACATCAGCAGTAACAGAGAGTATCAGCAGCACAGGATCCAAGACTCCTCATCTTTGAGCATGGAGATGCCAGTCCTGTGAGAGAAGGAGATACAATATCTGGACACAGACTAACCTAGGCCTCTGTGATAGCTGCCAATAAGTGCTTCAGCTCCTGTTAATTATGGTGGCATTTCTACAATGATGAGATGACTTCTCTGTGGAGAAGAGCTCTCATCAGGAAATTGGTTCTATTGCAATTATCATCTTTGAATATCCAAATTTAACATCCTCCTTGAGCCTTCTCCCTTATTTCAGGAAGTTTGTGATCAATCAAGTCCTGAAACAGAGCTGGAGATCTGGGATTCAGAGAAGGGGGAGGAGTTCTATGTTTGGGGGCAGGAGGGTTAAGTACACCACAGTTTCAAAATCATCTGGTTGATGTCTCCAGCAGCATTTCAACCTTTCATCCCTGTATGCAAAATTTCCAAGAAAGCTGTTATCATCATCACCACTATTTCGAGTCAGAACAGGTGACACATCCATTTCCTTGCCTCAGCTCTGTCTTCACGTTCAGCTGTAGAGACACAGAAAGCCTAAAGACATAAACATCCTCTCCTGAAATGCTTAATACAGCGTGTCATAGAACACACCTTTCCTCTTCTCCTCCTTCAAAACAGAAATCATCAATTTTCACTTCCTGGGACTCTGTCATTCCATCAGTCCCCACCTCCTGCAGCTCCTCACAGAGCTGAGGAAATGTGAATAGATGCCAAAGGAGAAAACAAACAAAAACATCTTGCTGATCTTGCTCTGGACCACATTGCATCTGCAACACCCAGTACTTCCAGCAGCAGCCCTGCCATAACCCAGCTCACAGGAAGAGGGCAAATTAGTATTTCTGATGTACAACCTGTCAGGGCTGAAGGAAAACAAGTTTCTATTCCCAGCACACTTAAAGAAAAGCATATAGGCCTGGCCACCAAAATTTTCTTCATCTTGTACCACAACAAGTAACCTTAATAGTAGATGCACTCACTTTATGGCACTGTCAACACCTGGGGAATAAGCAGCCATTCACAGGAAGGATTTACCAAAAATTTCAATGCTATCTGGGTATGAAATTTTAAAAATATATTGACAGCCAATACCATCAGAAGGCTAAAGTTTAGGGCTCAAAATTCATAACCATGAAATAAGATTTATTTTAATATTACACAAAAAATTACTTTTGCTGTATTATATTCAGTTATATAAAATCTGATTTCCTTCTAGACAGCATTAGACCCTCCCCAAATTGCAAAATGTAAACACTGAGTGCTTATGTACTTACCTGGGCAAATCACTATGACTAAGAAAAATTGTATTACATTCAACGAAATTGAAATAAAATCTAGCGCCACTTTATGTTCTACAATGCCATCTCTTATCAAAAATGACAAAAAAAGAAAAACAAATCAATGAAACTTGAGAAATAAGTACAATAGACACAAAATAAGGGTGCAGAGTCTTGGACCACAGCTACAGCAGCTCAGAGTCATCTATACCTGTTCAATAATCAAGAAAATATGCCTCAAAATCACATCTGGACAGTGAAACCAAAGAAGAAATTGCAGGGAGTCACTCTGTCTGTTCCAACAGATACCAAATTAGACATGAGATGAGCAGAAAACGGAACAAATTAATCCTACAGCCTCCCATACTGACTCCATCTTTCTTTTCAATGAGGGATGCTGCTGAGACAGAGACAGGAAAATATCTGGATAAAGGCCTGTTGAATGAAGTCTGAGTTAGAATAAGAGAAGTAGAAACTAGAGAGTGATGGGCTAGAAAGCCACTGCACAGATGAGAAAACAGTGCAGAGGGGTTTGCAATATTCAGTGCCTTCTGCAGGGCTGCCTCTTTCAAAGGAGCAAGTGAAGTTATAAACCAAGTAAGATTTATGAAGGTCTACACACAATATTATGATTCATTATTGAAGACTAGAACTAATAATTGGGGTTCCCTTGTCCCAAATTATTCTGTATTGAATACAGTCTGTACAGAGGCTGCAAATACATCATCCTGTCTTCCAAACCACTGTGATTTGTGTGCATTCACACTGAGAAACATCTTGACCACGAAGAGATACAAATACATCTGAGGGGTTCTGAAACTACTGTTTTTACAGCTCTCAAAGTCAGGGCAATTTCAACAAAGGAAGGAGCATAATAGGAAAGCCAAGTCTTGGGGATCCCATAAGAATTCCACTCACTGGAAACCCAGGGAAGGGATAAGCAGTAGGGATGAGTGCTCAGTTTATCCATTCAGGTAACCAAAAGGGACAGGCATACAGGAAAGGTTTCCTGAGTGCCCTGGGATCCTGAAGGAGGCCCAGCTCTCTGTGCCTGCTGCCAGCGGGGTGGCAGCAGAATGGACCTGCCAAATCCAGAACATCTCACCCTGACTGCAGGAGGAGTGAAAACTGCACACATCAGGAGCACGAAGCAATCTTTGTTCTGAGGACAGGTCAAATTTCAGGCCTCTTACTCTTCACAAAGCCCCTCCAAAATTCTTGCACTTCAAAGCATGAATTCACAAGAAGTTATTAAATGCATAACATCATTTAGAGTCTGCAAAGTCCTCTGTCACACCCCAGTACTTTAATTCCACACCAGACATCTAAAGTCACTGGATTCTTGGTGATATTTAACGATAAAATTCCTCTAGCTCTCTACTCAATGAATATGACATGACAGAAACCAAGAGTGAGCCCTTTAAGGAGCATCTTTGTTTCTTTACGACATGAGCTCGTTATTGTACACACACAAACACACTGACACACACACTGCAGCTGACTTGGATCCCCTAGATGGCCCACAGGGATATAAATACACACAGGACAACCTGGACCACACAGATAAATATGCACCAGCACACATGAAAGCTTCCAACCTTCGTGTATTCCATGGATGCTTGTCTTTCCACCGGTCCCACATTCCTGGGAAGCTCTGCTGGCTCCTGCCCCAGCACCCAGGGTCTGACTTTCTTGTCAACTTCAGCAGCTGCCCAGCATGAAGAAAAGAAAGCAGCAGACCCAGGGAGGCTTGAGGAGCACCCTGTAACTTCCCCAGGGTAGCCAAGTGAACAAAAGATGAGGAGCAGAAGGAGGGAAGAGGTGGTTCCTGAGAGGTCACTGGAACAACTGTCATATGAGTAGGCTTCAGTTCCCTTTCCATTTTTATAATTAGGTAAAAACATCAGTAGCTACTCAAAAAATGGGGAAAAAACCAACAACAACAAAAAACAACCTCCTTGGCTTATATTTTTCCATGGAGGACTTGACAACCCTTGAATATCAGGACAGCAAGTAAAAGCAGAGTAAGCAAAACCCATGCAGTTTCCAGATCCTGCTGAATTTTACTTCAGATCCAGGGATGAGTACTGAGAGTTAGAGCAGTAAACAAAAAATCCCTTGCTTTTGCTTCAAGCAGATAACCACTGTGGCTTTCCAAAAGCTCTGAGTGCTGTAGCCTTTCATAACAAGTAACAAAGCCAGTCAGAGCACATAATAACCCTCACCCTGTGATGAAGTATAATAATAATACATTACCACAGTTCCCTGGTACATCTTTATACATGAGTAAGAAGAAGCTACTGTGTTCTCCATATAAACATTTTGCCTGGCTATAGGCAAAGCTCTTAAAGTCAGAGTGGATTCAGGAATAAATTTACTTCATTTACAGCGCACAGCAATAGTCCATCCCATGCTAATGACAACTCTTATGCTTTTTGTCAATATGTTCTTTTTATTGGGAATTTGAATGGCTTTTTAGCTGGTTCATTTGCTATTTTGTGTCACAAATCACCTGCTCTTCTCTGCTGGTGTCTTCCAGCTTTACAGCTGAAAATTATCCCTTTGGGCAGATCATCCCTTTTTCAAAAAGGCAATGCTGTGAAACACAGGAAGCAGGTATAACAAATCCAGAGAGGAAAAGCCTTTCGTAGATGTCTGCCAACTCTTCAGTCTTTCCATTCTCTAAATGCTCCTTTCCCTTTAACACCTGCTCCCCTCTCACCAAAATGGCTCAGTGTCAGTGCCCACACAGTCTCCTCCCCAAAAATGGTCACAGCATCCCACCTCCTGCAGCTCCCCTGGCTGCACCAGCCACGGGCACTCACAGCCTCCCCTGCACCAAATCCACCTCCAAAGGCTCTCAGCCAGCTCAGACAGGGCAGCTCAGTCTCTCTCCTTCCCTGGGATCCATCACCCACATCTTCCTGCCTGGTAAACCAAGGGACTCACTGCCCTGGGTTTGCACCCTGGCCTTCACCTGGAATTGCTGTTTCCTCTGCCATAAATGACCAGCTGGGGACACTGGGCATCATACACCCAAAGAATACCCTTCAATTTAGTATGATCTCAATTTCTAGTACTTTTAACAGTTTGTGACCATTTCTGTGTGGAGATAAGTAAACCTCCCATCTTCTCTCTCAGGGACAGAGAGGCTCTTCTGAAATATTTCCATTCAGCATTTTTTCCAATCATCTTTTAAATGTTTTTCTTAAAACCAAAGCTGACTCATCTGCTAAAACAAGATAGTCTGACTCATATTTAACACTTTTGTCTCCATGGCTCATTTTGGTCAGCAACTGGCTTAGACTTTTCTTTGTACTACATGTAAAGGGAAAGAAAAGAGAAAAAATGTACTTTAAACATCCTTTCAGTTCCAAACCATTGACAAATCCTCAGGATAAATCTTCAGAGAAAGGAAAATTGTTTCAGCACCTAGAGACCTATTACAAATTAGAACAGAAATGAAATTTTTCAGCAAGAGACAGATTTGTACTTTCATGTTCCTAGATTCAGATGAAAAGGGGGCTCTGTTCAAATTATATTTGGATAGAGGGTTTTCTTTTTTTTCATTTACCATCATCAAAAACCTCATAAGACTGAACAACAGTGCTTCAGTTATGAAATAACAAGCCAGAAATAATTTCCAATTTACACATATCTTGCAGTGAAATTTATTACTCAATATTTCTAAAACATCTAAAAAGGGGAGTCCTAAAAAGTGAGACACAAATTTAGATTAGATATAAACTATTATTGCTTCACCCCTGGGAAGTCCCCATTTCAAACAAAGACAGCATCAACTTCCTGATTAGAGCCACAAAACCCTGATCCACACAAGGCTCCTGTGAGGTGGATCCAATTAAAACACCTGCAGCAATTTTCTAGAGGAATCCAAAAAGCTGGAGAGCAGATCTCATGGAAATTAATGGGATCTGGGATGTTGGTTGCCTCTAGCTTTCTTTCAAAGACCTCCAGGTTAGCCTCAGAACCTGGTCCTCTCTTTGATATGGAGATCACTAATAAAACCAAGCCAGTGCTTTTACCCATTTGGGAGCAAACTAACATCACCTATGCAAAGGCTTTTCAGTAACTTAGAAGTGGTAGAGGAATTCAGTCCCAGCTAAAGTGAAATAAACTCACCATCTAGAATTTAAAAAGTTTTTTTATGAGGTTTGGCTAGGGGCTTTTAATTATTTTCTGATTAATTAGGACAGATAAAATACTGGGGAGAAGAGGGGAGATATTTTGACATAGCAAATGGGAATAGGTTTTAAATGTCAGAAGGTGAAAGAGGCTTTGTTTGTGGCTGTGTTTTGGAAAGCAGCAGGGAACTCAAGACATCTATATAAACACATAATTGGCTGACAATTCTTACCTAAGTATCAACAGACAGAGAAATTCCCCTTGCTTCACGTGCTTCCTCTGTGTTCTGGCAGGTGTTAGCATCCAGACCCACTGCTCCCACAGGCTTTTCAGTTTAATCTGTGTTTAGTGCCTCCTGAAATCACAAGACCTGCACTTTCAGAGACCACTTTTGCAGCCCAGGCAGGCAGGACCAGTCTGTAGAAAAGCCTCAGCCTGGGGGCAGAAAGTGCTGCTGGTGTCCACCCCTGCAGCACCTGAACTCTGCCCGGGCAAGGTGACTTTGAGAACAGTCTGGAGATGTACCTCACACCCTGTCTGAAAGAGGGACAGCCCTGTCCTGTTCCTCACCCACAGAGAGGCAGATCATAAGCTCTGCTGTCACAAGGGGTGCCTCCATCACCAGCCCAGCATCCCAGCAGGCACTCAGTGGAGAGCCAGGCTGTTTGTTCTTTGGTGTGAGGTAGCCAAAGGTCCAGTTTATCATCCCCCATTTGTCAGCTGCATGTGACCACTCCTGAGTCATGTTCTCCTGCCCAGCTCAGAGGCACACAGTTGTGTCCTCTCACTGACCACCTGTCATACACAGACAGTCCAAGACACAACTGAGATATGCTCATTTCAGTGCTTTACAGCACAGGAGTTAGAACAGAACGCTTTCTCTGCCATCTGTACACCTTGCCTGTGCTGTAACCAAGAAGGAATCCTGTGCAGCCTGTTGAAAACAGAATGCCTCTGGTTTTACCAAGCAGCACTTGGGATTCAAAGGGGAAAACCACATCTGAGGAAGGCAGGGCAGTGCTTTCTCCCAGATTCACCCCTCTGAGCTACCAGCAGGTCCCCATCGCTCCGCTGGTGGCACCAGGTCCCTGGACAAATCTTGAGGAAGCCTGGCACTGAGCTGAGGTGTTCCCAGGGCAGTCAGAGACCCTCAGCTCCATATGGGAAGGAGGAGCTTGCAGACCTCTGGATAACCAAGATGGAAAAAATAACAAAGTAGTTCCTTGGGCATTACATTCTCAAATTGCCTGAAGCTCCACACTTGGTGGTGGGCACACCTTCTCAGTCTGGAGAAGATGATAAAACTGTTTGTGTCTTCTTAGCCATTCCTCATGGAATTACTGTGGTGATCTAGTAGGAGATTCAACTAGCTAATTTTTTTTCATAAGAGAACTACCAAGGTCCAGACAGCAGAGGGCTTTGGCTCCCCCTGAAAGCCCAAATTAAAGAGGTCTGTGTTGGCAGAAGACATCTGCCCTGCTCTGAGCTCATCGTGCTTCTCTGCCCTGCACTTACTGCTCCAGGACTTGGGAGCACAGAGCTGCCCACCCTGCCTGCACAGCTCAGAGCAGCAACATTCCTACTCTGTAATGTTCCTCCTGACAGACAACACAGAGAATAAAAAAAAATTTCACTTCCCTTGAAGTGGCAAAATATAGCTTAAAGGCTAACCAGCAAATTAGATAAAAGAATGTAGAAGTATGCACACAGGGTGATAAACATAGTTAGAACCAGTGGATAAAGAGATAATGGGGAACACTGTGGCTTTTGTGGCAAAGTTATGCAAGAAGAAATAATAGTGCATGCCCTAAGAGAAGTTCAAGGCAAGGTCATCACAATATTGGGGGCTCTCAGTGAATAAAACTACCAGAGACCCCTTTAGATGGCCCTTCAGGACCATAAGAGAACTTCCAGTAAAAGGCAGAGGCCTGCAAATTAATTCTAGGAAGAGTGATGTTCATGTATTAGCTGGGAAATATGTTATAATGAATATATTTAATATATTTAATCATGGTGGAATAAACTCTGTTGTAAATTATCACAAGACATGTTCAATTAGGGGAAAACTCCCCTGGATTTGTCCAGCACTGTAATAAAAAATGCCTGCCTTCTAATACTTCCAATTGTGTTAAAAATTTTGTTCCCAACCTGATTTCAGTATCACTACCTCAGAGGGCAGGACTGGCAGAAAACAGCTCATGGCAGTAACAAACTGCTTCTCCCAAAGTACAGCAAAACAGCAGGGTTGGATCCTGGGCCAGCAACTCCTTTGCCTAGGGGCACAAGGGCAGATTGAGGTGAAATGCTGAACACTGGGCTGCCACATCCAGGAAGAATGAAGGTCAAAAACTTTGGGAGAGAAGAGATAAATGAAAAATTATATTAAGAAGGCAGCAGTTGGAGAAAGAGCATCCAAACCTACTGGCACTATACCCACAGAAATCCCTTATAACTGTGGTAAAACCTTCAGCCTGGCTAAAAATCAGAGAAGCCTCTTAGGTGCCCCAAGCTCATTTGTGCCTGAGCAGGTACTCTGAAAGGACTATTTCACCTATACAAATGCCTGAAAAAATCATAGTTTAACCTTTACTCTTGAATTTCATCTCCTGTGATAAGAGAACAGCCTGTCCTCTGCCACCCCAGTGATGTTGCAGAGATTTATGTATGCCTGCACAGGATTTTGAAAACAACTTTATGAGTCTCCAGAGTTTGTCATTACTCCTCAAAAATGCTTTAGAGAGAGGCTTGAGCTCAGCGTGCAGGGGCCAAGAGCAGGGCCAGGGCCACAGATGCCCAACCTCATCTGCAGCAGCACCCCAAAGGCAGAAGGCAATCCCAGCAGGAATACTCAGAGGAACACTACAAGTCACTGACTGCAAGCCAGAGCATTCAGGTGAGGATTCCCATGCACTTCAATAAAGGGAGCAAGAGCAGCTCTGCTCAGCTCAGCAACAACAACCAAACAGTGCTGCTCTTACTCCAGAAGTCACTGTCTTGGGTTGAGAAATGTAACCAAAAATGTGTATTTTATTTTCATCTGTTGAAACCGGTTGGGAGATACTGTTCCTTATCTCTTGTAACTGTGGGGGGGAAGAGGGCAGATGCCTTCTATGAATGGGACACCTGATAACACCAGATAAGGCAGGGCCTCCTTATCTCTTCCTCCACCCATCCTCCTCTGGGGGACATCACCTGTGAATGGGCCATTGAAGGCTCTCACATGACTGATAACATCACCTCATCCCATTGGGGGATGCTCCACACAGTGGGAGCAGCCAAAACCTTTCCACCGGGATAAAACCTGCAATTCCAAACACCAAGGGAGCCTGTTTCTACTGGATTCCCAGAGGATGACTGGACTTCTTGAGGATCATCTCTACTCCCACAGAGCCACATCTGTCACTCTGGGAGCCCTTACTTTGGACTGCTTCCAGCACCCTGACCAACAGGGTGTCAGGTTTGCATTCTGACTCTGTCAGTGGTCCTTTGTACTATTGTGTTTATCTTATTTTATTTTATTTTTACCTTTCTTGTTGTTTGTTCTCTCTCTATTATATGGTGTTTCTGACTTGGAGTCTCACTGGTTTTGCTTTCAGACCAGTACAGTCACAACCAAGACCAACATCCTGGCAATAAGCAAGAGAGCTGTATCCCCAGAAAACCTTAGGTGCTCTGTGTTTCCCCTCCCACGCTGGCAGAAACTGTTCTCCAGCTCACAAGAGAGGCACCAAGAGCCAGGAGGAGAGAGACAGAAAGAGTTAAGCAAATGTAACAAGAGCAAGAGAGACAACAAAGCACTGCCACTCCCACACAAGCTTTCAGGTAGTTTCTTGCCTCTGAGCCCGTACCCAGTGCTCTCCACGCTACCTTCCTGTCCCCTGTCACGTGTTAATAATTCCTGTAATTCCTGCTGATGGCCCTTCAGGTCAGAGCAGAGAGCTGTGGGGCCACAGGAGCCTGCCTGGCTCTGAGGGGACTCGAGAGAGCACTCCAGAGGACTGAGCAGCCAGCACAGACGTTCATGCCACAGAAACTATCCAGATTCTTTCAAAATTCTGCTTTAGAAATCGCATGCAATCAGCAGCATGGAGAATGTGTACGAACCATTTCGTGCAGCAGCTCAGATCCTGCCAGCTTGGGCACAGGAATCCTGTCTGCTTGATTTGCTCTCTGTTGAGCAGCCCTCCCAGCTTTTACAGCACAGGCTAAAGCTAAACCATCAGATGATCTATACTGAACTATGCTACTCCAGGAATCCTGATTTTTTTTGACAAAAGCAACTCCAAAGAGAGAAGCCACTAAAATTTGAAGCATCCTCACAAGTGAGTACATTAAGTTTTATCAAAATTCATTTATCTTTTACATATCGCTTCCCTCATACTTACTAACTACAGTGGAACATGAACCCCAAGTAGATGCAGTTTTTCATGTTTAAATACACAAAAAAAAGAGATGCACAGAAATAAAAACTGTGGAGCTTCACACCTGGAGAATCCACAAGAGACAGGAAATCCTTTGCTCATTCTGGCATTTCTCTCCATGGATAAGATTTCCTTTTTAGTGCAGCATCCTCTTAGACCCCAGAAGCTTAGTGCAATATCCTTTTGGATGCATAACAGTTCCTTCAGTGCATATTTACTTTCATGCATCCCATCATTCTTTATTTGGAGCTATATTTTTATGCACAAAACAGTAGCTTTCAGAGGAGGCAGGAGTTATTAAAAAGTTCATCTGTTCCAGCTGCTTAATCCTCACTTAAACTCATCATTAATCCTTTTTTTTATGACACCATAATTGTCCCTATGGCAACCAATTATGATGTCACAAACAAGATTAGAATTTTAGATAGGGGAACAGAATTAGCTTCTTTGCTGTTTGTTGAGGTCCTTAGCGGCTGTCACGCATGATCAAATCACTGCCCAGTGAGTTCAAAAACTCTGCTCAATACCCCACCAATACCTGCATTGGTGCTTTAGGGCAAGGCAGACAGGAACACAGGCATGTACCCAGTGAGGGATGGAAGGTTGCAGTGCACAGACACTCTCCTTTCCAGCCCCTCCAGGTCACATTCTCAGCTCCTGAAGCAAGAAATCATTGGCAGTGACATTGTGGGTATACGTAGTCAGACTTGTTATGAATGCAATTCATTTCCCTACAAAAGCCTAATCCTTCTTTGGATTCCACTGAACATTCCCCTTCAATGATTTGCTGCTGCAGTGAAGCCCCTGTTAAATACACACACAAAACAGTCATGTATGGCAAGCAAAGAAAAAGCCCCTGAGCTCACTTATTTCATCGTATTTTCTTCTACTTATAAACCAAATAACCACAGTCTGTCATCTCTCTTCCTGCAGAATAATCACAAACACACTTGACTGCCTGAAGTGATTTACCCTTCTTTAGTCCTTTTTCATTTCATCTACGGCTTTTCAGGTCCCTAACAAAACCAAAGGAAGAAGAAAATAAAACTAATAAAGAGGTCAAATATCAGCCACCCAGGTACCATTCAGCACATCATCAACAGCTGGAGGTGTCACATACTCACAATAAAGATGATTTGTCCCCATTCCTAACCCCCTGCTGGTTTTGTTTATGCCATTCTGGAGAGGTAAATGAATTAGAGTAACAGCAGTTGTTAGGCTAAGAGCAAAGCTCACCAAAAAAAGGGACTGTCCCAGGGACTGACATCAGGACTTGCACAGAGGCACCCGCCCAACCTGCCCCAACCATGCTCCTGTCAGCAGCCAGGGCTGGCTTTGAACCACTAAAGAACAGTCCTGAGAGAGCAGCAGTCACGGGCAATCCATGACTTTTACATCCCAGGCAATCTGTTATAGCTCACAGAAAACACGACAAATGTGCCCCCCTGGATATATCTGCCCAAGAGAGGCAAGAGATTTGCTTTCATGTCCTGCACTAGGACTGAATCACAGGACAAGTGGCTCCCAGCTGTCCTTGCAGCTGGCAAAGCAGTTCATCTTCAAGATGCAGTTCACAGCAGGCAAAATGGCAACATCTCTATTTGGCTGCAGAGATAGTGCAGCACATTATAAAATTGACATACTTGCCAGCCTCCACTAGAAAAAGTCACCACTTCCACTTCAAGGCAGATTTATATCTTGNACAACAACAACAAAAAACACACCTTTTTGCAATATATATATATTTTTAATTTGGAAGGATTTGTCAAACACTAACAAGCATATGCATCTATTCATCCTTTTGTCGGATGTTTGTAGGAAGGGTCCACACAGAAACTCATTTTAAGACTGTTTTTCGTGGACTGCCTGTAGTCAATAGAGATGGGCTCTTCCAGAGGACAGTTTGGAGCCAGAATTATGTTGGCAAAATGGTCCTCTGGAGAAGACTCTCTCACATGCTAACAACCATTGAGCAGGGGCAGTCTCCCCAGGCTGAAATTATCCTTCAGGAATAATTCCTCCTCTCCTCACACTGATTTCTTCACACATAGCAGTACTCACAATTTTTCCAGAGCCATCAGGGCGTGACACCAACCACCAAGGCGTGCACATGGGGACTGATTCATCACAGCAGAGCCATTAGAAGGAAATGCATTAGTCCTAATGGCAACAACTGCACATTCACATGGTCTCTTCCCAAGAAAGTTCTTAAATCCTGTGGGAGACATATGTCTGGAACAGCAGAACCAGTACAAGCAGACACTGTTCTGTGACTGACAATTCAGCAATCCCTTGTCCAGACGTAATTCCCTATAACAAACACTGCCTTGCTGTTTTGCCTGTCTCTTGTATTTGTTTCCAGGCTGCAATTACCCTTCAGTCTTACCCTCCCTCCTTTTCTCCAGACCAGCTGAATGGGAGCTCCTCAGTCCAGAGAGCCAAATCCCACAGGAATCTGACTAGTACAAAATTCTCCCTGTGTGAGCCAAGCCCACTGTGGTGCTCAGCAGCCAGGGCATGGTGGGAGAGATCATCATCCTGCCAAGATCCAGCACCCTGCTGCCCCTCCCTGAGAGAGGGTAGCTGCTGATCCAGCTGCTCTGGGCGCAGAGAGGAGCAGCAGAAATGGCTAAAGAGCAGCTCAACCCCTCTGCAAGGCAGAAGCCTTTTCAGCTCTAACATCACTCATCACTTCCATCCTCTGTGCAAGACAAGAGTTGTTGCCAGTGAGTGACTACTCAGCTTTCTACTACCCAGTTACTTCCACCAGTGACTGCAGAAGACAGAACATTCTCAGAAAGAGAAGGGGGGAAAAAAGACCATTAACCATATACCTGATGTACATTCAGCTCTCAGACACCCCTGGAGAATGACCTCTCTCTTTAGATGGAAAACTTTGGATGGTCACCCAATATTACTCTGATAATGTATTTTAATCACGACATCAAGAAGTTCCTGCTAACAGAGGACAATTCCTCTTCCATGTTCCTTCAGTCCCTGCTATCTCAGAAGAGGCTAAGTGTCACAGGGCTGACCAGCACTAGATGTGGTTATCACAACACATTTCTATCATAAATAATGAATCATGGCCAAGATAGTTTCACAAATGCTACCAAATAACAACTTTGGCTTGCATTCTTTGCTGGAAAATTCTCATGTTTCAAATGAAAATAAAATCACTCTTCTATTCTGAATCAGATTGAAAATAAGATCTCAGGATGAAGAAAAGGAATTGTAACATCAAACCTTCTATATTTTACTGATAAGATGAATATATAAGTATATTGGTCATGTTGGGAGTTTTTTTTTTTTTAAACAAATCAGCATCTTCCCCAGAAGATTTCAGTTGGAAAATATTATGTCAAAAATGTTTTTTAAATGGGAATATTCCACTGGAAACTTTTAAGCTACCCTTCTTCTCCACTACAGAAGGCCGGAATTACAAGCAAATGCATATACTGTGATACCTTCACAGGCATTACCTCATGCCCAACTTCATTAGAATGTCAAAGGTCACCATTTTAAAAAACAATCATGTTGTCCTTTCTGTTTGAGCAGACTCTTCACAGAATGGCTTTGAAATTTCAGCACACACCCCCATCTCAGCCACACCAGGCAGGAGCCCTCCAGGCTCACCTGGCTGTCTCCACACCTCCATCACTGCAGCCAGCTGCTGATGCATGCTGTTGTGCCTGCAGCCACCCATCACCAAGATATTTCCACTGGTTTTCCTTTCATCCTCCTATTATTTGTGGTTCCACACACAATAGAAGCTGCTTTGTCTGCCTGTGTAGTAAATTTGTCTCATTGTCTTACCACCTCGCTGTGAGAAGCTGTTAGGATTGATTCACAATAGGGCCAACATTTCCATCAAGCAAATATCATGCTCAGCACCTGACAAATTGTGACACTGTTTGCAAAGCGAATGAATCAGGAAAAAAAGGCTCCCACTGTGTGTTTGGGTAGGGGTGGCTGGGAAAGGGGCTCCATGCAGGGAACAGGGGCTGCTGTCCAGGCACAGCTCAGACACAGCAAGACCCAGGAGAACCCTGGGTTCTGGACATGATCCCCATGATGCAGGCAGGAGTGGGCAGGAGAGCTGACCTGCCAGGGACCTGCCTCTTGGGACAGCAAGCTGTGCCTCCTGCAGGAGAGGAATCTTTCCCTTTTTCAGCCATTGGAACAAATTAGGTGGAGCTGAGTGGTGATTTTACTGTCCCAGCTTATTTCCTCCCTCTTGTCTTTCTCTCTGTCTTTCACATCCTTATTGGCTTCTTCCAAGCTTGGAAAAAAATTGTTATAAAGTATTACCTAGTGCACTCTAAGCACAACTTTGTACCTTTCCTTCCTCTCCTTCTGTCATTTTATTATTACTGGTGACCCACTGGAAAAGCCTATCTTTGGTCAGCTGGAGGATCCAAAACTCTGACTGGGTTGAAATTATCAAATCCTTTTTTTATCACCTGCAGCTCCCAGCACGAGCAGAAGGGAGAAGCAGACACATGGAGCAGGCCCACATCCATATCCTTCAGGAGGCAGTCAGGCTCAGCTTTATGACTGATAAGATGCTCAGCTGCAAAGGAGAGTAAAATAACATCACTGGTGGCAGAAAGGACAGGCCATTTGGAATCTTGGCACTTCACATATAAAATGGGATCATCTCCAATTTTCGTGAAGTAATATTTTGAGTAATATTAGGACAAAGGCCAAAGACTGAAAAGAAAGTGAATCACCTTCTTTTTCTGCTAAGTCAGAAGAGGGGTGTAATCAGTCAGTGATGGAAACTCTCCCTGCCTCTGGCTGCACTGCACCTCTCCCTGAACAGAAAACAACTAGGAAACAAGGAGGAATGAACCCAGCACTTCCAAAGCCATAGGTCAGATCCCTTCTTCCTTCCATCTCTTTCCCCAAATTAGTCATCTTATCTTCTCTTCCCACAGAGGAATAACATGAGCTGTGAAAGGAGAGGAGCCCCCATGCTCGGGCTCAGCAGCTGTGGCTCACTGGACCAGGTACAAACACAAACTCCAAATCCAAAGCCTTTCTTCAGAAGGAAGTGAAATCGGAACTGTGAGAAGCCACTGCATGGGCAGGGAAACAACAGCTTCAACCTCTCATCTGCTGATGGCAGAATTACATTTCAGTGCTCTCCTTTCCACACTAAGGAGGTGGGGTAAGGGGAGAAGAGTGTACTGAGCAATCCAAGGATTAGAGAAAAAATACCATATTGCCCAACCAAGGGATTAGATTAGGTTTTCCTTTTAAATTCCCTGCTATCTGATCTCTCACATTTTCACCAGACATGAGGCGAAAATTGGAAAGAATACATTCCTTCTTCTTGAATAGGTGACTCTAGAAGATTACATATGAGGAAATAAAATTACTGGTGTGTCATTAAATATCTTGCCCAACTGCAGCCAGAGATAGCTCAGCTTTGTATCCTTCATTTAAAAAAATTAGGGAAAATTAGCAGATTTTACTCCACTCAATCTCCTTTTTTTTTTTTTTTTATCACCTGTGAGATTTTTCCAAACACATGCTTTTAGAGGGAAGCTCACACAACACTTTCTCTGGTTTGTCCTGTCCTGGACAGCATTTCTTAGAGTGCTTCTGGATTGAGAGTGCCCAGAGCCTTGGATAAACATGCACAATGCTTGGCCTGTGTTGCTGATGTCCATCACATCCCCAGGAGCCTGGGGTCTGGACAGCAGCTTGCTGTGCACTGGGAAAGCCCAGGCTGTTCCCAGAGGGAAAGACATGGAGCATCTCCTCTGGAAAGCAGGAAAACTGTGCTTCTGCCAGCCCTCCCTTTGGAGGGTACCAGAGCCTGCCAGGCCAGACTACCTCCAGCCATTCCTGCTGAGGGGTTTGGGTTTTCTCCCTCTCAAATGGATTAAGGTTTGATTGGTGAGGGGATTTTGGGGGAAAGAGCTGCCACTCCTAGCCACTAGACTGAAGGCCATCAGTTTCTAAACACCATATGTAAAATCTGTGAGGGGGTACCTTAACTGCTTCACTGGTCTCAGTCCAGCTCGTAGCTGCCCCAGCATCACAGCCAACATTACTCATCCTTCTCCCTGCTGAAAAATGAGAAACAAAATGCTGCCAAGACAGAGGCTAAATAACCTGACACTCAGTAATTTTGCTGTTCACTCTGGAACACAGCACATTTATCAAACGATGATATGGTCCATATCACACTCAAGGAAATGAAAAACACTGTTTTGCTGTTTGCTGTCCAGGCTGAATCAAGATTCACAAAGCCAAAAGAAAGTCCAGGCAAGCATCACAGCCCTGCCCTGTACCCAGCCCACTGGGAGCCTACTCCAGCACTGCTTGTTATGCATCAGTGGGGCTTGTCAGACACCTCTCAGCATTCCTTCAACACCTGAAAAAGCTGGAAAAAAAAAAAAGCTGAAAAGCTGGACAGGGTAACCAGTGCCTGTTCCTTTTTGCCATAGGTTTGCATTGTACTGACAGAAAAAAGTCAAAAGCCAGTCTCTGTTCCAATTACACTTTAAAAGAGCATGTAACCCCTCTGCAACACAGGCTACCACTGCAGGGCTTGGAAACTCCCCATATTGCAGCTCTAAAGGGAAAAGGAAGCAGCTTATGAGCATCTTGATGGTAAAGAATCTGCGATAAAGCACTGTACTATAAGGCTCACACTAACCTTGGAGGCAGGAAAGAACTGTTTGAGCAACCTCCACAACTTAACTCTAACCTTGTAGAATGTGAAACCCAGTGTTCATGCATTCTGTGTTCTTCTTTCATTGCACCACGCACTGCACAGCCCTGGGTTTATAAATAACACAGAGCACCGGGGTCTTGGGGAAGGCAGGGCAACAAAGGAAAATTATGGGATGAAAAGGACACAGAGCAACTAAAACATACAGAAAGACATACATTCTCTCATGGTAGACACTGGCCAAACCACCGACTGCAAAGCCAGATGCAGTGCCCTGCAAGACAAGTGACAGTTGCAGCTGTTGGCTTCCTGCAGAGACAAAAATGAAAAACAGGGAATAGCTTCTTTTCACTAATGGAATGCCACCCACAACCAAACATGTCAGCTGCATATCAGTACTGTTGCTAATTCCTTCTTCCATGTCATTTTAATCAAGCTAAAACCTGGAGGTGACTACAGTGGCAGAAGCAAAGGTTCCTACAGGCACAAGCAGCTGGCAAGGCACTGGTACTGGATACCCCTTGAGGCAGCAGCATCAAAGGCACTTACCTTTGGTTTCCTATCTACATGAGGGCTTCTTTAAAATGCAAGTTCTCTCAGTGTCTCAACTTACAGGTAACCTCAGAACTCATAATGAAACTTTATTCACTTTGGCATTTCACTTACTTTCACAGGGGAGTCCATTGCCCTCCAGGGCTCCATCTCAAACCCATAGATTCAGGCTAACATCCTCAATTAGCAATGAAGGGCCTGCCCCAGCAATGCACCTTCACATGGCATTTCCTTGCCTTCAGAGCACCTGCAGGATGCAATGCTCCAGCAGGAATGAACCTCGATGTGTTTTCACAACAAAAGGATACACTCCTGGGATCACTCACTAATTGGATAAAAGCATCAGAGCTACCCCATTACCATCCCCAGAGGAAACTCATTAGCAACCTAATGAAATAAAGTGATGACAGGAAGGTATTTTCTCATCATCTTTTAATGCTAACGGGCTTTAAAGCTATTTTCCTTCCTCATCCTCTCCTATGGTGCCCAGAAACCCCATGGCACCTCTCAGAGCATCACAGGCAGTCCCCTCTGCTGCATGTTACACAACACCAGGGAGCAGCCTCAGAGCACAGAGGGATTCTGGGGTGTTGGACTCATCATCTTTGATGAATCTGTGCAATTGAAGCTTAATCCCTGCCCCACTTGGAAAACGCTCCCCTGTGGGTCAAGCCTCCTGATGAGTCATACGATTTAGAAGAAATACAATCTGACTACTAAGGACTTTGTTGTTTGGTTTAATGACAGGCAAAACTCATGGACATTTGAAAGAAATTAGAAATATTGGGATAAATTTTACAATTTTGGAATACTTTGAAGTTGGTGAAATTACAAATATTGACGCGAGTTCTACATAAGCGCAGTGCTTCTAATAATTATGTCTCTATTAAACATGGTAATTTTTTTCTCCTTCTCTAAAAAGCATCAGCTCATACCCCCAAACACTTCTGTATCATATAGCCTTAATATGTACATATTTTAGATGTACATATTAAACACAAACTCCTTAGTAACAGCGGGGGAGGAATGGATAATTCTGAATAAATCTGAAAAGGATATTGCGAGACAAAGGAAAATGCGAGACAAAGTATTTGCCCACCACATTCCCACTACCCACACCTCTGACCACTAAACACCATTCTCCAAGTACCTGGGTATTGAGAAAGAGCCCACATCTCTCCTCCAAGGGCTCTTGGAGGGAGTCACACCACCAAAAGCATCAATATTATTTATCCCTGCAATGCATCCCAAGCCTGGCTGAGGCTCTAGGGCTGCCAGCAGCACCACTGCCACAAAGTGACCTGGTTGCTGTGGTACACACCTTATTGGCAGCCCAAGGGAAGGGCATCCTGCATCTCCTCATCTCTCATGTTTAGCCACAGGAGGAGCAGTGAAGTGTTCAGTTATACCTCAACCCCAAGTGCAGTTAGACACCTCCCTTCTCTCTGACTGCGTGGCCATTTGTCTACAACAGTGGGCACTGGTGTTAGGTGGTCCTAGGGCCAGTGAGCTGGAAAACTTTGTAGGTAGAATTGTAATGCTATAACACTACAAAAAAATTAAAATTTAAAAAAAAATTTGGATGAACCAAATTATGAAATAGGACTTTCTCATTAGGAACTGTGAGCATTGAATCTAGCTTTCAAAAAGCTGCTAAATGGAAAGGGATTCTGGCAGTGCCATTACAGCTGCACTGGAATCCAAATTCAGAAATGTTCAAGACCTCATTACCAAGGTTTTTCTAGCACAAGCACTTCAAATCACCAAACTTCCTCAAAAATGCAGTATAAACAGGTATTGGGAAATATCAGGCTCAATCCCAGAGCATAGATAAGGTCAGCCCTGCACCAGCTTTCTTTGTCATGAGCACAGTTAGTGACCACCTCAGAACCACCTAACAAAACTTTCCCATCCCCTCAGCCTCTTCCCCAGCTTTATCCTGAGCCACTTCACTAAATTAACTGAAGGTGCTGAGACATTCAGAAGAACCACTTATATGCCCTGTGGCAGCCTTAGGCTACAGAAGATCTTTTAAAATGAACCCTTCCATTTGCTCAGTGAAATAGGTCAGAAGCAAAACTTCATAGAAACAAGGAATGCTTTGGTTTAAAAAGGACCTTACAGATCATCTTGATCCAACACCCCTTCCACAGGCTGAGACAATTTCCACTACCCCAGATTGCTCAGAGCCCCTTCCAAACTGGCCTTGGACACTTCCAGGGATGGGGCAGCCACAGCTTCTCTGGGTAACCTGTGCCAGGGCCTCAGCACCCTCCTAGGAAAGATTTTCTTCCTAATACCTAATCTAAACCCATCCTTTTTCTGTTTAAAGTCATTCCCCCCTCATCCTGTCACTACATGCCTTGGTAAAAAGTTCCTCTCCAGCTTTCCTGTAGGCCCTCTTTAGGTGTGTTTGGGGATATTGTACTCTAAGCAAGATCAAATTGTAGTACTCATGCACAGCTGTCCTCTGCCTCTCCCTCAGTTTTCAGGCTTTCTCTGAAAATCACAGTTTCAATCTTTTTCTCTTCCAGTCTCTTTTTGGTCTGGATGAGAGGTCTTGCTCCAAGTGCTAGAGTTGAAGGTCTTTTCCCACTTTGCCCCATAGACTCCATCTGCACTCTAAAATAATTCTCTTTATGTTCCTTTTCCTCTGTTTCTCAAATTGTATCTACAAAAATTCAGGCCCCACACTGCCTGTGCTATGCATTGTCACAGATTACAGCCCTACAGGTGGAAAAAACTGAGACAATGTCCAATGGGCAAGAATTACAGGTTTGAGTTTGAGATAAGGCTCTGAGCAGCACAACAGATTTTTTGGAGTCAAAAAACAAACAATCTCTTCCTTGACACTACAGTCTCTTACTTTGTTTGTGGATCTCTTCTGCAGACTAAGATGGGGTCTTGTGTAAGAGAAAAAAATTCTGGTGAAATTTAAGGTAGAAAAATCTCTTTTTTTTTTTTTTTCCTAAACAGAATCATCCCAAGCCCAGTGTTTTCCTCAGAGACCAATTCAAGCACTGACTGGACAGTCTCTGCTAATCTGTGGCACACATTAGACAAACTGGTGCTGGAGTGAGGACTGCACACATCTTAATCTTCACAGACAAAATCCTGAATTCCTTTACAGGCAAAACACAACATACAACTTTCCAGGTATCAAAAAAAGCCTTTACCAGCTGGCTGAGAGGCAATCACCTTCCCTGCTGGCAGCATGAAGTGGGCTGCACATGCATCACCAGGAGCTCCAGGTCCTGAGAGAAGGGAAAATCCAGGGGCTGGCACAGGGCAGCCCCAGGGAAGCAGCTGCACCCAGCAATCCACACCAAGAGATACAGGGAAACAGGAAGGAAAAGCACAGCACAGACAGAAATGAGAAGTGAAACCAGAGAGATTAGGGGCTTTTAAAGAGGGAGAAAGGTGCCTGAAAACCTGGGACAGCGTTCTTGGCACTGCCCTTTCCCTCAGACCTGTGGCCTCTGCCATGAGCAAGCACATTAACATTTTGCATAAATATGTATTACCTCAGAGGAAAGGACAGAAGAGGGCAGAAAACTCACACACCATACATTGGAATTAGCAACATAATGACATCCCTTCATCTTTGTCCCTGAATATTTATACAGAGCATGCACCAAGGCCCACAGGCACACAGCACATCATGGAATACATTTCTCAGCCCACAGAGGGCCCAGCAATTTTTTGGTGAAAGCACAGATGGTTTTCCCACGTGATTGCAACTTTTAGAACACACAGCAAAGTCCTTCACACCCATGTCCCACCATAAACCTTCTTCCCCCTGAAGGGACAACACTTTAGCCACACACAGCCACCAAACACCCAGCACTAACCCACATGGAGGCCCCAGTAGTCTCCTTACACACATGGGCTACTCTAGAGCAAACAGTTTTTATTCAAATATACTCCATCCCACACGGCTTTTCTTGCTAAGAGCAGCAAATCATAGAATCATTCAAAACTAAAAGAAGAAGGAGCAGAAAATGTCCCCAAACCAACACTGGGCCATGTGGGTGAACATGTCAAGTACACTTGAGTCCATGCATTACTTCCACTTACCAAGAGCTTTTAAAAAACCAAAACAATAACTTTGAAAAGCAAGACAAAAAAAAAGAGCTCCAAATTTCTACATCCATTTTATTCCAAGGCAAAGTTTCTCACTGACAGTTCTGTAACTAGGAGTGGACACAAAGATGTGAGGCTGCCATTCCTGACTATTTTATTGTTATTATTCTTTCCCCTGCTCCTCTTTTCCTTAACATCTGTGAAATGCTTTGTCTGACTGTCATGTGTGTATCTCATGCCCAGGATCTGCTGCATGTACCATAAAGCAACAGGAAGAGCCTAGAAGATTGTTGCCTATACACACCTCCTTCCCAAAACCTACCCCAAGTTGCCAAATTAAAAACAAACTAACAAACCAAACAAATCTATCAAAGGTGACACTTCAAGAAGTTAATTTCATCAGCCCCATGAGTGACCCAGGAGAGAAGAACTGACTACCTGCTCATTTATTCCAAAGGACTAGAGAGAACAAAATTGGTTTTCCACCCCATCAAAGTTATGTGGCACCTGATTCAGCACTTTTGACAGGATGAAATTTTCCACCTGCAGGGCAATCTGAGTGTACAGGTCCGTGCCTGTGCCACACAACAGCTTCATTATGTGCTCTCAGAGGCTCACCCTTTCAGATCCCTGATGTACTTATCTCCTTCTGACTGTGTACATAATTCCACTGCAGCTCACGTGTCATTTTAGTCAGAGTTGCCACTCACAACATCTCTTTTGTGAGGTGCTGCTAAGCCCAGATAGAGAAGGGAGGAGGTCAGACACGCTCTAAATTCAAAGACAGTCCCTTTACTTTGTGCTATGTAGAGACATTGATGGCCAGACTGGCAGCCACATCTCAGTGTCACAAGGGAACCTTCAATGTCAGCTTGATTTTCCCACAGTAGAATTCTTCTTCCTGACTATCCTAGCATTTTTCTGCATTTTGCTGCAGCACAGAGTTTCCACCTCAAAGCTTTATAAATCAAATAGCTTTGTGAAGGCCCCATCACATACCAAAAACATCCAGTGATCAGCTTTGGGAGGAAACGACAAAATGGTGATGAAAGTCCTGGGTGACAAAGTAAATCGAGTTTCTGTTACACGAGTGGGTGGCAGCAAGACTGCACAGTACCTACCCACAGCTCCTAACAGACTGGTGCAGGCAGATCCTCTGAGATTAGGCCAGAGAGTGAGAATTATTTCCTTGACATTTGGTGGAAGATAAAATCTCATCCATCATTTTCATGCAGAACAGCCACACTCATTTATAGCATTAGAATGTGTTAAGATTCAAGGAAACTCAGGTAAAATAAAACAACACAATCAAAATATCAAGGCTTGTGTTAGGTGTTTTCATTTTTACAAATGTCATTCAGCTTTAATTATTTATAATACTTCACAGTACACTAGTAAATGCTGTCACATTTCATAAAACAATTAAGTCTTAGTAATATGAGACACCTCTATTATTCTGTCTGTAATTAATATTTACTAAGAAGTGATATGTGTTTTTATGACTGTTACCATGTCTGAAAATAGAAGAACAAAAAAAAAAAAAAGAGGATGTTTCCTACGTTTACATTTCTATTTTGGTCCCCATCTCCAGTCTCAGGTACTGAAATGCTCATCAGCAGAGACAAGGCTGCATAATAAGGATTTCCCAGAATTTCCTCGCCATAACTTTTTCCCCTTCCAATGCAGAGACAAAACCAACTCTAATTATAACTCCTGTTACTTATTGCCATGGCAGACAAGCAGCTCTTGCTGATGGTGCAGGGGGAGAGGCCAGCTCGATTCTTGGCTTGTGCTGGCAGAGGAAGGGTCGGGAAAGCACACAAGGCACATCCCAAACAGATCCATTTGGCAGGCGGGGGAGAAGCTCCAGCCAGGGAAAGTCAAACCAGCCCCGTGGGACGGTGACCGTGCAGTGACTCATTCCACCAGGAGTGGGACTGGGTGCCCAGGGGACACAGGGGCCCGAGGAAAGCAGCTCCTCCAGCCTCTCCCACTACCAAAAGGGCCATGCACGACTCCCTGCTGGAGCAGGACACCTCAGCCAAAGACAAGGCACCACCAGTGAGCTGCCAAGACACTTCTAATTAGCAGCACAGGACTCTGAGTGGGTTCATTACTGCCCCACATTTGGGAACCCCTGAACTCAAGCAGGAGCAGAAATCCTAAAGCCTGCCACCCACTGCCTCAGTCAGGGTTTCTCAGCTTGGTCAGAGTGAAATTGCATTGCTCTACTAAAACTATTCCCTAGTGACAAGCTTTTGTCAAACACCACTTGAGCTCTCACAAGAGGGACATTAAAAATCACAACTTTATTTTTATTTCCAATGCCATTAATCAAGACTCTCTGAATTTCTAAATAATAATTAAGAAATTAAAAACCATTTGCTCTATTGATTTTTTCAGTTAGCTTGCTCTTTAAGTTCCATTGTTTGTTTTGATTTTTAGGGATGATCTTTTGTTTGGTTGGGGTTTTGTTCATTTATTGATTACTTTTACTATTTCTCTGAGTTTAAACTATTAAATGGCAAGACTGCACTTCAGATTAGATTTTGAAAGCACAAATACTTGCAGGAAACTACTTGACAATGTTTTCTGTCCCAGGATTCCTCTTACAGTAGCTTTTTTATTGTGGAAATATTCTTACTGAGCATCCACCTTTGGTATAATCTGAATCTATATCAAGAATGACTTCAGGAAAGCAACTTTAATCTCTACCTAATCTAAAAGACACCACGAGGTTCCTCACAAACTTTGCAATGACAAAATAATAAAAATTAAAGGGAAAAAACATTACCTCCCAGCTTTCTGTTCCAGTAACATGTAAATATTCTGCTGGGTCTAGAAACGCATGGGGTGAATACTACTCTGAGAACCAAACTTTAGAAAGTGTTTTTCTCTGGCAGATGTACATATTTAATTCACTTTTCAGTTTTCATTTGCCAATCTTCACAGCAGGTCGGGAAACTAAACTTTTGGTTCTATCAGTTTAAAAATAATAATAATTTAAAAAGAAAAAGAAGTTTTGCATTTTGTGAGACAATACTTCAGATTTTCAGCAGAAGTGCCAAAACATCGCTAAGATATTTAACTCCACATTTGCAGGGTAAAAAATAATCAGGGCTAAGGATTGCTGCTTAGCTGCTGGTTAATCCCGATGTCAGCATCCAACCAGTGGGTCGGTCAGCCTCGTTTAGGAGCATGAGGCTGGAAAGGGAGGCTTCTCCCCCGAAAAGAAGGAAGGCTTCTCCCTTGAAAAGAAGGGGGACTTCGCCCCTGAAAAGAAGGGGGACTTCTCCGGTGTCCCTGGGTCCGCACAGGGACAGGGGCTGCAGGAGATCCCTCCTGAGGGGTCTGACACTCCCGCTCGCAGCCCCGTCCCCTCCGCGCCCCGGCGGGCAGGGCCGGGACTCGGGACCGAGGCAGAGCCGCCCAAAGGGCTGTGCTGGCAGCGCTCGGACCCGGGGACAGGCGGGCTCCAAAGCCGCCAGCTCCCGCACCAGCACGGCGAGGTGACACATCCCCAGCGTGCCCGTGTCCCATCCCCAGCGTGCCCGTGTCCCTGTCACAGCCCAGTGCCAGCACAGACCCGCTCTGAGAGGGGCTTGGGCGCGGACAGCGAGCTCTGGGCACTGCAAGGTGGGCATGGCTGCGAACGTGGCAAGGTCACGGGAATTTCCGAGCTCCCCACCAAGCATACCTGCGTTATTTAAAGCAAGTTCTTCATCCTGCTGGTTTGACTGGGGGACAAACACCCCTACATTAGTATTTGCTGCACAAAATCACGACATATTTAATACAGCAGTTTCTGCATTTCAAGCTATGGGCCACATCGGTACAGAACATTGATTTCTGAACATGCTACTCAGAGTTTGGGTACAATTGCAGAAAAACTGAGAAATTATTTGCATGGAACAACAATGTCAGCTAATTAGAGATGCATTACACAGAGGATAGTTGCTGTTTAACAACAAATTAAAAATAAGGGAGAGCAGAAGATAAATACTTTAAGCCCAGTCTCAAGTAAACTACAGTTTAATAACATTGGTACAGCAGAAGTTTTTCTTCCTTTATTTTTTCCCCTGTAACAATATCCTGACCTCCCATTTCACCCCCTTCAATTGCCACCAGTAGACTTATCTTTTTACATGCATTTTCATGCACCTTTATTATTTTAAGCACGTTCCAGCTGTTGTTGTTGTTTGTTTGTTTGTTTGTTTTTTTCTGAATGTAAGAATACAGCTCTGTGGGTGTGTGTGGCAATGTAATGCACCTGCACAGAGAGCCCTAAATGAGCTGTTTGAGAGGCTGTATGAAGCCTTGGATAATTTCTGTTGTGACAGTGGGTAAGAGAGTCCAAGTGCCAATGAAAATAGGGTTTCCTGGACCTAATACAGCCATTTACATTTGCAAATGTACATCAGCACCATAATTTACTGAGGGAAACGGTAGCAATTTAAAAAGCCTGGGGTTGCAGGGTATAGAGAACTCAGTGGAAGTCCTCTTTGGAAGTCTGATACTCTTCTATCTATCCAGATTGTTCTCATTATGGATAAATGATAAAGTGCATATTATCTGTAGGAAACTGGCTGTAAATTAAGAAAAGGTGTGGAAATCCAAGGATGCAAAGAAAATGTACTTTCTTGCATGTACCTTTAGTCAAGTAGAAGGAGTGATATGCATCAAGAGATGCCCAAGAAAAGGCTTTTATCTCTAAAGGTTCAGGACTTGTTACATGCTTGCATAGATGAAGGAGAGGAGGAGAAGGGAAGAAAACCCCTACTTTTCCTCCTAAAAGCATCTATTATGAAACCCTTACAAATAGTGACTGTGCAGAAAACTTCAAGATATCCACATCTTTAACACACTTCTCGACAACCTAGAGAGCAGAACATTAACAGATTGTAGTATCTCCTCTTTCCTACCCCCATGCCCCCCACCCTGCAAAAAAAGCAGAAGACTTATTGCAAACTCCTTGCCTTCTGTCCCAAGAGCAGACACGTGAGCAAACCTGTCTTGTTAGCAGCCACTTTATTTCACAGCCCAGCTGACTCTGCCTCTGTCCACAATGGATTTGCCCCTAAATGGTACAAGCTAAGAAAACTGTTAGGGCAGACACATAAAAGTACCAAGAGCTGGCTGGTGTAATGTTTGTTTCAGAGCTGCCCAGTAGTTTTCCTTTTCACATTGCTCACTTTACTGAGTCTAAGATGAATCACCCCAAACTTCACACTCACCACTGGGACTATCAGCCCTGATAGGGAAAGTCTCTCTGCACACATCAATTATTATACAAAACTGTATAAAACTTCATCTATGAAGAATGTTTAATTGCATCATTTTTAAGCCCTGCTACACGCAGAGCTTAGACTCAGACCAGCTCCTAAGTTATCCCAACTGTAAATTGACAGCACATTAAGCATCCCCACGGCTGGGGAGAGTCTTCAGCTAATTTACCTGGAGCTAGATACACCCTCTTCTTGCAGGGGCAAGTAACAGCTCTGGGTTTTCTGTCCTCCCAGCGGAGAGAGCTCATCCCTAAGCACGCTAGAACGCTAGTTACTGGTGGTGTGCTGCCTCCACGGGGGCTCTGCAACTAGAATTAGGTAAGACTCAAAAACTTTTTGGCACGGACCTTCTCAGACAGCAATCCGTTTCGGCAGATGCTGGCAATTAGCAGCTCTTTGTTGGTGACAGAAGAGCAGACAGGACCTACCGACAGCGCATTCGCGCAGGTGTATTTACAGGAGGAACAAACCCGTTCATTTCACATCAGGCGTGTGAGGTAAACGCACAGCCATAAAAACACAAGACCCTGATTACGAAAGTGACGTCCTGCTCCGGCCACAGCAGGGCATGTGGCTCCCGCTGGCTGCCGCTGGTGGCTCTCAGCCACGCATGGGGTGCGGGACACAGCAGCCCCCCAGTCTGATCAGCCGCTGGGGCTTATGCAATGGGCACCGGCGTGGGTGGGAGCAGGCAGGGACACCGCACCCCGGGAGAATTCCCATGGAGAAACTCCTCCCGGGAGCAGCCGTGCCGCCAGAAAGGTTTTTCCGATCCCCTTAATGAGCGTTTGGAGGCGCCGGGATCACGGGTGGTTGTGTTTTACTGCAAAGGGCAAGCCCTACTCCCCAGGCAGCCGGGCAAGAGCCCCGACTCTGCCTCGGAGTAACTCTGAAGTTCACCCACATTCCCCGCACGCTCCTCATCTCCGCTGGCGCTGCCGCGCCGGAGGAGCGCCCTAAACCTGAGCGCAGCAGCGGGGCTGAGAGCGGCTCGCTCGCCGGCTCAGGAGAGCGCAGATCTGCGAGAGCTCTTTTAGACTTCAGCGTGAAGAAACAACCACGAGATTGCTGCCCTGACGCGGCTGCCCGGCCGCACCACCGCCGGACCCGCCTGCCGCCTCCCCA